>CABFOW010000496.1:7819-54077 GCA_902141385.1 Timema californicum | reverse complement strand
GCACTTTCCTTCCCCTTCCCCCCCCCTCCCCCCCCCACACACACACGATGTTGGTAATGCTCTTTATGGTATCAGACTTTATGGCTGTTGACGAAGTTGGAATTCTATTTTTGATCACATGCGATGGAGGGTGGCGGGCTTTTTCTTTGTGATTTTCTTGTGATCTCCATGATAATTAGGAAGAATTTTCTCTTACGGACCCTAACTATCTTTAACTCATGTATAAATTTAAAAAAAGTGCAATCACCAAATACGTACATTACAACTGAAAATTTGTTTAAGATAATTTTCACTTATTTTGGTTTCTAGATACTGATATTCTAAGCAAGGTGGGGATCTAAGGGATGCTAGAAAAGGTTTGTGTTTTGCAGATTTTAGGCAAAATAAATCAAATATTGCTTTAGTACAAGCATAGAGTTTAATTTTCTTCTTATGGTGATATTAACAGTTGTTGAATAGCTGTCAAGGCTGACCTTGAATTTAATGAAACCATTTTATAGTCATTTAAAAAGTGTGTCATCTAATGCCGCTATGCTCATGAGTGATATTCAACAAATTTTGATATCACCATAAGAAGAAAATCAAACTAAATATTTTTACTGAAGCAATTTGATTTATTTTGACCAAAAAATGTTCAGCTATAAAAACTGAAGATACTGGCGGTTTTTCGTGTTCTCTACATCCCCAACGTTACCGATTTTGTTTGAATGTTTAGTATTTTAAACGAAATATTTTCTGTTCAGTAGTGAATAGATTACTAACAAACACAAAATAGTTAGTATTTTTTTAATATTGCAAATACATTTAAGATACCATTATTTAATAATCGTTGAGTAAGCTAATTCCATTTATGTGTCAGGACATTAAACTAAGGATAATAAAATCACAAAATAAAATATTTAAAAATAAAGAAATACAATACAATACGTTATTCTATATAATAAAAAGTACTGTGCATTTTTTATGGATAAAGGAAGGGGGCAGACCTTCTTAAAAAATAGTAATAGTAAAGTTATTTCGTACAACATCAAAAAGAAGTTGAAGGCGCGGCAAAAGACAAGTTTGGAATTTCAAGTATCAAATTACGAATTTTTCGATTACTTTGTAGCTAACGTGTAGGGTAAAAGTTTTTCAGTAGACCGGCTCCACATATATAAAAGAACGTCTAAAGACTACATAAAAAAAGACAGAGAAAGAGGAAACGTTACAACGTTACACTGCTAGAGATTCAAGGCAAAATGTTTACTACTTTGTTGAGAGTGAACAAACAAGGCAGTCAATTTTGAAATCATTATTTGGCGACAGAGTATAGGGGAATCACTGAAAAAGTATCAATCGATAAATAATGTATAGATAATTTGCTTTAAGAAGGTAGTTTTAGAATTTAAAAACAGTATTTGGTTGCTTTAATATTAACACTTTCACTCCAGTGATCATGCGGACTAAATTCTGGGTTCACTTATTCTAGTTTGCTGGTGACGGGGACGTTAGGGATTTAATCCCTGATGAGGGTACTGAGGGGGGTCTTTGATAAAGTGTTTCCCAATTTTTTTTTCATTCCATCACTATTTATATTAACTGTTAAAAGTGATATTTGCAGAACATATTAATAGCATATTACTATAAAAGTAACATTAGTAATAATAATTATTATTTTAATATAAAATTAACTTTAGTCACGGTCATATTAATAGAAATATTAATATATATAAAAGTAGCTGTAGTAACAGTTACTATCAAATTTATCAGATAACTACCATAAAATGCAATACCACAACAGATACTTGACATAAACACTTTGGCTGGTTTTATATTGTTAGCGCAAGTATAATCTATTGAAACATTGGCCGGATGGCTAATTTTAACATATTATTAAATGGATGGTCCTACATCTTTATCATTAAATCTACAAAATATGTGACCTACCATCTTGCAATCCATACTAGACACGAATTCTCAACGTGTACAAAGTTTTCTGGCAGCAAGCGATCTTAATTCATTAACATTTGTTTAATGTGTTTAATGTATTACTTAATGCAATGTTTCAATTTATATATTTAATAACAGTTTTATCAATTTGTTTCTAAATATTAATTCACAAAGCCATTTTTATGAGTAAACTTCTAGAAATCCCTCATAATTTTAGGACTATATTTCAAAACTGGATTCACGAAAGAATGTAGGCGAAATCCTTAAAGGATTAAGAACCCTGCATATTAAGTTTTATAATTTTAAACAAATTTATTAAAATGTGAAATTAGCTCGAAGTGACGTTTCACGTGAAATATTGCAGTATTTACATAAAAAGAATTTGCTATAGACGTAAACCTAGTCTTCCTTGAACAAATAAAGCCAATTTTTAACAGGACACCAACAAAAATAAGAATATAGCTGTTATTTTAGGGGTCTTTAAGCTTCAGAAATGCATTTCCTATAAGAAATACCACAGTTAAAAGCTATTTTACCCCTAAAAATTGTGGCAGGTAGCTGTATTTAAATGAGATAAATGCATATTAAAATGTTACTCTTCACAAATGCATCAGTAGCGGGATAATATTATACATAAATAACCCTTATTACATTAGTGTATAGCAATAGACCATTTAATTCTGGCAATAATCAACGAAATCAGCATGTCTTCTATTATAGTCTGTAAAATGCTTATAGCTATAAACATAATAACAATGTACTTATTACAACGTTATAGTAGACGCTATAATAATACTATTTTTTTACAAGCCTACATTATATTTAAAAGTAGTTGAAATAGTTTTAAATAAATCTTTATAGTAAATATTAGGCTACAATTTAAATATTTAGAAGCCTAAATATACAGGTTTTTTTACAATTCGATTCTTTTAGCATTCCAAGCTATGTTTTATCATTTTTAAAACTACTCCTTAAATAATGTTTGCATCATTGTTTATTACTATCACGTCTCCCTGACTACCCATTCGGGAAATACGCATATATATATTAAAATGAGGTAATGTGTTGGTGATGAGGAAGGTTGAATTGACAAAAAGTGTATTAACAATTGCATGTAAAACCATTAAGTAAAAACAAGCATTAGTACAGCTGACTGAGATATGAACCATTATTATACCCGACTGAGTAATGAACCATCTCCCCGCCATCGGCAATCTAATTTAATGCGATTCCCATTTGACTACAAGAGCGGGTGTCAAACATTGTTCTTTAGAAGTATGTGATCATAGATATTACACTTACAAAATACTATAATTATAATCAAATATATATTTCTTACGTTTTGAACTAGTAAAGTTCTACAAAATAAGACCAACATTTGTCTGTCTAATATTTTCAAACACAAGCGATGAGTGGATGTCCTAGGTTAAGATTATTTGTGGCCGCTTTCCCTACTTGTTTGAAGTGGTCCCCACCCAGACTTTTTTTAAAAAATTTGGATGCTCCTAGAAGCTATTTAGAGTGTTCCTCTCTTTTTTTTCTTTCAAAACTTAGATGCCACTAGAAGATATCTAAAATAGCCTTTCACCAGTACATTTTTAAAATATGATGCCCTTAGAATTTATTTGGAATGGTACTCGCTTGGATTTTTTTTAAATTAGATGACCTAATAATGTATTGAAAGTGTTCCTCTCACTAACATATTTTTGAAAATTGAATGTGTTTAGAAGCTAATTGGAGTAGTCATCACTTGGATTTAAAAAAAAAATCATATAGAAGATATTTGGAGTGGCAGTCTAAGACTATTGGTTTTTTAATCGAATGCCCCTAGAAGCCATTTATTGTGATATTTCCCTTGAAATTTTTTGAAAATTAAATCCCTTTAGAAGCTTTCTAAAGTGTTCCTTCCCTTTAAAAATGTTTAAAAGTGGCGCCTCCAAGTTATTTGAAGTTTTATGCAATGCCACCTTAAAGCTTAATATTAAAAACTTCAGAAAATTTCGGGAAGTGCGTTAAACCCCCTAAACCAGCCCCCTCAATCCGCACATGAGTGTAGTGTCTTAAAACTATCAATGTGATGTGAAGACAAGTGGCGCCCATGTATACTTTAGTTTTCGGTTTTATGTTGGCCTTCAGAGTGATTTAACACGTGTTAGGAGGGCCAAAGCCTAGCACATGGTCCGAATGTCAACCACCTGTGCGTAATTTTCCTAGCAGACAAATAAGCAACTATATAACACGTGTTAAGTCTCCTCATATGAGACCACACACAACGCCCGGGTTTCTAGCCTCCACTTCACATGTCTCGTGGCATTAAAAGAAAAATTTCTTCGCTGCTTCAAGAAATACAAGAAACACGAGGAATAAACAAGTGGCTTATCACACAGAGAAAGAGAAGAGAAAAGCAACGTATCATTTACAAGTCAAACAACCCCTTGAGTAAACCCCCGACGGTGAAGAGGTGGGTTGGTAAAAAAAAAAATATGTGTTAACATGATGTAGGCTAAGTGGGGAAAGAGAATTGAATGTTTATAAAACCTTTTCTTTATATATCGAAGAGTTGAAAGTTCAAAGAATATCACTTAACAATGTAATATTTTTAGGTGAATAAATTCGTGGAGGAAATTTGTTACTATATTCATTATATTTTAAGGGTGAAGTGAATTTTAATACTCACCTAGACTATCAGCATATTTACCCTAAAAGGATAGGAATGAAGAAAGTTGAATTAAGAAAAATGTTCCCACATTTGTGTGGAGGAAGAGAATACATTTTAACACACACGGCTGAGATTCGACACCTAGCTTCCACATCACTGACAAACCCAAACGAGACGCGACTGATGCCTTTTTCCATGTGGCCTACGGGAGTGAGTTTTCATAATATACTTTTTAGATATAGCAAAGTTAAATTTAAAAAATGCAATAAGTTTTGTAAGTTCAAAACAATAGATATAGTTTAATTAATTCGAAGATAAGGGGATTGTGGAGAGTATCCTAAATAGAATACACCCATATTAGTGTGAAGAGAGTGTATATCAAATACAACAAAAATAATACACGATACATAGAAGACTAATCCAAATCAGTTGAATCAGTTAAAATGAACGTTTGGCTAACACTTAGGCTTATAAACTTATGTTGAATGTCCCAATAAAGTAGAATATATAAAATAAAAAGGTACTTTATTTTTGTATCGTAAGCCTGATATCCCAGCACGAAGAACATCAGTCAGTTTGTAAGCGTCCACGTCATCTGAGCCCCCCTCCACCCGCTCCTCACGACAGTTGTGGCCCTCATTAATTTGCCGGCGTCGTGAAAACGGCGCCACATGGCTGAAGCGCCTGTTCCAATGTCAACCTACCTATTAGTAGCAAGTTGCGTCCCAGTCGCCGACAACTAGACGCTGTTGCTAAACATGTGTGCGTGGCTAGTTCCAGAGGGCAAAATTACTGGTACACTGGAGTCTGATACATTCTAGACCCTCTGTAAACAGTAAGTCATGGGCTAAAAAATGACTAGCTCTATATGACTAGTGGTTATAAGAGTATGTTAATAGAGGGTATTAATGTTGTAAGGAACTATTAACATCAATGGTGGGTGCAGGTGTAGGTTAATATAGACCAAAAGGTATTCATGTTGTATGGAGGGGCCAGTTAATTTTTTCTACAAAATATTCACATGCTTATAAACATATTTTAGTTTTTATACTTAGTACATGTATTTTATAATTACTTTTTGTTATTACGTTCAGCCCAGGGATTATTAATAAGGCGTCAGATTTGGAAAGTTAGATAACGTAAAATTCACCCCCATTGTGATTCGAAGAGGTTGGGAAAACTTCAGTTAAGGATCACGTGTGGAAGACAGCCCTTCAGTTTACCTGACCAATATTTGAAATTAGATCTTCCCACCACCATATATATACTAAATAACAAGCTTGACGACTTAGACCTCATGACTACTCATGCAGTTTTTATAATTGGTATCATTGTGAGTGTGCCTAACTATCTAGCCATCCTGTCACATAACTTGTTCCAGAAATAATTATATATTAGAATCACCAGAGAAGTTAATTAAAAAAAGTAGACAATATAAATACAGAATATCCAGAAGTGATGAAAGATATTTACCATATAATCGTTCAAAGAGTTATCATTTGTTAAAGTTGACAGCTTTAGATTACATTGATTAACGTATGGGTACACACAAATAGTAATGAATGATATGTGACCTTAGGTACATGAACAACTTGAATAACTCATTTAGGGAACATTGGAATGCTGAGACGAATGTTCTCGGTCCGATTTCTGTGGTTAAATGTCATTTTTCAAAATATATTTGAGAAATAAAATGCATGCAAAAATAGATTTTTCTTTTTGCTGTCAGATAAAAGTTACTTATATGGTTATTCTTCTATTCTAGCTATATGAGAAATTGTATTTTTTTTAAAGTAATAAATTAAGATTATTAATATATATACAGTCAACCCCAAATTATTCACGTGCTGGCTATCTAACTGGTATCTTTTCCGTAAAGTATATCTGAGAGTTTTATCCCATTTACATTTTTGGACCAGCTGTGAACTGGGACACCAAGTAAATTACAAAGTTCTAAAGGGTCGCTGTTTTACTCGTAGCTTGGAAAACATAGCAAACTATATATATAGATAGATATTAAATAAACCTGTTCGATAACGGTACGTTAATTTTTGAGGAATATAAGGGGGTTCAAATTTCATACAGTTAAATTTTGCTATCACCCACTTAGATAGTCACGTGGTCATGCTCATATAGTCTGGTTCATCGAAGCCCGGGATGTTGGGATTCAAATCCCAACGTGGTGTATGAGGGTGTTTTTTTTACCGAATTCTTTCCCATTCTCTGTCCAAATAAGGCTGCTACATTTACTCTCAACTATGTTGCCCTATCCATACCATATTAGTGAAATTAATTATATCCGTATAGGCCCAACGTGGAGTGATAAGTGTTGATAAATAAAAACTGATTGCCTATGTTTTTTATATAATATATCCACGTAAATTCCGTATTCATTAACCCAAATAGAAAATAGTCTAATGCTTATAGGCCTAATTATTTGGATGTAATTGTCACATGCCCTTTTATCGATTTATCAGTTAAATATATTAAAATGTTCAGTAGATATTTATGAAATATTATGTTTACCTAAGCTGACTAAAGAATAATTTTATAATCCCTGAGAACAAATAATACATATTGTTTCTATCCTCGAGTATTTTAAGTGTACGTTTTGAACTGACTGATTATTTCAGCACACGAACTTCAGTATATCTTGCTTCTACAACAGACACAACACCCAGTCCCCCGGACATTAGTTCCGCACTGTGAACAGTGAAACCCCAATACAGTAAATAAATTCGCCATTAACTGAGCTTAAGTGATGGACTAGAAAAAAAGAATTAATTGTGGCAAGTAAATGATTGACTAAACGATTCGTGTATGATGAGAGCAACTTCACCGAACTTAATAGTTTTTCTATGAAAAAGATAAAATATCTCTACATTTATTTCTGTCTGCACGTCTTTGTTTATACAGAGATGTAAAGAGATTGTGTATGGGGCCCCCGACTCATATATTCAAAACATTTAATTAAACCTTTAAAAAAAAAGTTTACGGTGTTCGTATAAACAGGGTAGTAAAAATGGCAAGTACCTCCCGGCGTTTTACGATTCCGCTCTGATTTTCCCTTCCACTCCCTCCTCTTTCTCACTCATCCCTCTTTTCGTAACTAGACTAACACATCTTTTCATTCGTCGCGTCGAATTCTTTTTTTTTCACTCGTCGGCATGTTTCTTTACGTTGGATGTCGTCATGAATATGCGCGCATTAGTACTAATAGGCGGCATCGCTTTTATACTTCCAAGCTAAAGTTTATTTTATGCCAACATGAAAACAAGACATTCGCAGCCAGCACCAGTGGGCATGTGGACTAAATGTCAAGATCGTATAGTCTAGTTTGCAGGTGGTGGGGAGGTCAGGACTCATATCCTAACCGAACGTATTTAGGGTGTTTTTCCCTCAATACCTTCCCCCTGTCCGTTCCCACCAAAACAGCCATATTTAATATAAATTATACTTACCTTATCCCTACACCATGTGTAATTAAGTGCGTATAGGCTGGATGGGTATTAAAAAATATCCTATTAAAAATAATTTTTCATACACGACTAAAATTAGTTTACTACTTTATAACATTCGGACACATAATTTTAAACTTAATCTTAAATGTATTTTAAACGCACATAGTTCCTAAAATTTGTTCACTACTTTATAACCTTAAGAAGAAGAATGTATAATTAATCTTAGAAGAATGATTTATAATTAATCTTAAATGCATTTTGAATAAATATAGTTCCTAAAATTAATTCAATACTTAATAAATTTAAGGAACATACCTTTATTAAACTTGGGTCTGTTTTTATTTACGGGGAGATTGGGGTTTGAATTCTGAACAGGTGTACAGAGGGTGTTTTATCCTCAAAATTTTCCCACTCTCTCTCTACACAAAAATACGGATACACGAGGGCAAATATGAGTACGGGTATATTCTACCTTCCTCATCTTTACCCAATTGGCGTGAATATACTGATGAACTAGATATATAGTAAGATACGGTCCCAACTACACATGCGGAGGTCATTGTCTTTCCATTCGCTGTCATGCCAATATTTTGGATATTGTTGACAGTGAAATCATATTATTAACAACAAGAAAATTGGGTCCGGATCGGTCAATTATATTCATCTGTCTAGTAATATGCTGTTTTTCCTTTGAATGTTATTTTTTATTTCTTATTTAACGGGCTTCTTCCAAGAACGGAACTAATTCTGCATACAGATTAAAACTGGGATTTAATTAATAAGTTACCAGATATAAATATATATAAGGTACAGGGCCCGTTATTCGTCCCCACGTCTAATTCCATCCCCCTGGGTTTTTCGTCTGGTAAGTGCTGCAGCATGGTGGAAGCCAGTGTTAAACCTCGCCAATGACGTATTAGCGAGTCTGTAATGAACTTGTCGCTCTGTGTTTGTTTTTGCGTGAGTTATTTATATTTCAATTATTTGTAAGTGTCCGAGTAACTATTTTGTCCATATTTCCAAGGCCATATCTCATACTAAGGTAAGTAAATAAATCACTATATATCTGTAATACTTATATAGCCTATGGTGTCTAATTTTACAATGCGTAGGCTATAGGACAAGAAACAAAGCGTGTTTTGAGAATCTTGTCGCCATATTGTTTGTGTACACTGGTCCCGATTTCATCCCCTAGGGGAGCCCCAAATTTCATCCCAGGGACGAAATTTAGAACTCTGTCAGTTGAAATATTATTTTTTATTGGTGTGCTTCTAGATGGGGAAACGTAAGCAGTGGAACAAGGAATCTATGATATAAGCCATAAAATATGTAAGGGATAAAAGATGGGATACAAAACTGCCGTAAAAGCGTTTAACATACTAAGAGCAACTTTGAAGGACTATGTAAAGTCTGGTGTTCAAGCTAAAGAATGTGTGGAAAAGAAAATAGGAAGAAAATCTACTTTAACTGAGGAGGTTGAAATATTGCTGGTCGATTATTGTATGGAAACGCAAAGGAACTATTATAGAATGACTCTGGCAGATCTTAATAGGATGGCTTTCCAGTTAGCAATCAAGAACAATCTTTCTCACCCTTTTTCTACAGAGACAGAACGGGCTGTCCGAAAATGGCAGCGTTATTTCTTTAAAAGACACCCACATCTTTCTTTTAGAAAACCACAAAATCTATCGCTTGCTAGAGTTCAAGAATTCACACGTGAAAATGTTCAGAGGTTTTTTCCATATACAATCAGAAGCTAGAGAAGGTTAATTCTGATCCTTCTAGAATATTTAATATTGATGAGATGGGCATTTCTGTTGTACAGCATAAAGCGACTAAAATAATAACAGCCAAATGGTTAAAAAAGAAGTACACAAGCTGTCTTCTGCAGAACGAGGAGCAACCATCACTGCAGTCTGCTGCATGTCTGCAGCAGGGCAGTTTGTTGCCCCCATGTTAATCTTTCCTCAGAAGCTGTGGCAGGTGCAACTGCTAGATGAAGCACCTCCTGGTTAGGTAGGTGGTGTCTCTGAAAGTGGGTGGATCAATGGCCTCCTTTTTTCCAGGTGGCTGGAACATTTTATTTTCAAAGTTAGGCCAACTAAAGAAAACCCAATTGTTCTTGTCTTAGATGACCACTATTAATACACTCACAACATCCATCTGATCGAGAAAGCCCGAGAAACTGGCGTCTCAATCGTTTGCCTGCCTCCACACTCTACAGCCAAGATGCAATTCATGGATGTGTCTTTCATGTTTCCTCTTAAGACATAATACGCAAAATCTGTTGTGAATTGGTTCTCAAATAATCCAAACCGTATTGTCAGAAAGCTTCAAGTTGCTTCACTGTTTAGGAAAGGCTATGTGTAAGCTGCAACCCTTGAAACAGCAATCAAAGGATTCAGGAAGACAGGCCTCTATCCTTTCAATCCAGATATTTTCCGTGAAACCGACTTTGTTGTGCAGTCAAATGAAAATCAATCCGTCCCTGTGCATAGTGCTCGTCCAGAGCATCCTTCAACATCTAGAGCTCCGAAGACACAGGAAGTTACATCGTTTAGTCCTTTAACACTTGGATTGTCTTTGCCAACACCTGAAGATCTATCAACACCAGCTTTTCCTTTAACATGTGGATGCTCTTCATTCCAGAAAATTTCTCCAAATGACATTAGAGAAGTTCCAGCAATTCTGCATTCAACCTCAAATAGGTGCAGTGAAACGTTTCTAGTTACTGGAACCCCACACAAAGAAAAAAAAATGTATTTTTATTATATTTTTTCAGTAAATTATTAAATTGGCATTTCTTAATATTCTTTGTGTCTCAGACTTGTTTTTACATGCTATCTGTGCATAGTTTAAAATGAAACATAAGGGACGGAATCAGGGCCAATTTTGGAATAGTAAATGGAAAGTTCATTTTTGTGAATTTATGCTTTACCCTTCTTTTTTTTTGGTCCAGTTGTTTCATGTTTCACCAAGTGAACCATAGAATAAAATGTTTAAATTTTCTAACTGCATTAATTTAAGATCTTATATTCTAAAGATCAAATAATAGTTAGCAGAAAACAGGTAGGGGACGATAGATGGGTCCCCTACCTTATATATTTTCAAAGCGTTGTAATAAGTAGATTTAATAGTTAGTAAATGACTTTATTTTGGTTAAAACACCTACAAAAAATATGGGTACTCAACAAGTTCTATCCTCTGTTTAAGCAGTGCTGTGTTAGCGTGTCCCATTAGACTGAGCTGCACCTACTTCAAACCAAGACCTGCTCACGCCAAGAAAAATTAAAAGTAATCTGAAGGCCTGCTATTAACTTAAAAATGTCTTCCACACCGGGATTAGTAACGCATGCACCGATCATTCATTTGCTGCGCTTGCCAAAGGTGGAGGATGGCATTGCGTCACGTGCTTAGCACCCTCCCAGCGAATATTCGTTATATCATGTTCCAGAAAGTTATCCCCTCTTACCCTCCTCTTCGCCCATTTTGCAATATGTATATACTAGCAAGAAACAAGAAGAGATAATTATTTTTATTCAGTGGATTAGACGACGAACTACTCGTGATCTACTAGATACGGTATTTCTACGTCAATAGTGCTGGGCGAAGTGCCTGAGATCATGTGAACATTTCGACCAAAATAGGACAAATGTCCACTACATGAACAAAAATGATCTCAAATGCTGTACCTTAGTATTAAGTTGGTGGAGAGAGCTACTAGCTCCAAATGAATTGCAAGCACAAACATAGAGATTCATAGTATAGGGTTCTAATAATCTATTTATTTATTTCCATTGTTTATTTTGGATCTTAAGTACGTATGGCGTCATGTTGTTACTGTCTTCCATATAGTGACTTGGTATGGATAATGGCCTTATGTGCCATCTGACGGTAGAGTACAAACGGTTTATGGTATATAATATAGGCTCTTCTGATTATTGTTCCTGAGTGGTCAATGTTGGTGATTTATAACGGTTTAGGTAGAGTGGAGGTCACTTGGCCTGTAGTATTGTTAGCTTGCTTAGGGTTCCAGTTGGGAATAATCTTGAATGGAGACTACTTGCTGTTAACTATGTCAGGATTGGACTATTTTTCACATTTTTTATTTGTTTCCCTCGCTAGTCTTTACGGCCTTGTTTGTTGTATGGGTCAGCCTGTTTATTATTAGTGCAGTTTTCACCTAACTTATCCCTAATTTTGAATATCCCATCAATCAGTGAGGGCACATACCTATACTTAAGTACTGTTGTTTCAATTGTTTGTCCTTTGTTAATTATATATCATGACAATTAATTACCCTAATATTCACTCAGCATAATGCTATTCACTTAGACTACTTTGTAGTAAATGAACGAGTTTGTTTATGTTTAGTTAAAAATAATGCCAGGCCTCCACCGTGGTTCGGATTCCACGTTAAACTGTAGGTCCTCCATTTTATCTCACAATCACCCTACCATTACACATTAGCGTAAGTGCGTATAGCCCGAACGGGTAGTAAGACGCGGTGCTAATAATAATAATAATAATAGTTAAAAATATGTTCTTCAGTCAAATTTTTGCTCAAATGTTATCAACAAATGTATATGTCTTATTACATCTATGGAAGTACATCAATTCGATATGCTCAGTATATATATATATATATATATACTTTGTATTCTCTGCCTATATATTATAAAATTGTTGCGTTTAATAAATTAACCAGTTAGAATATGTCTTGATGGCTATTTCAAAGACTCGTGAGTCCTATAGCTTATCTATTTCCATAATCATTTCCTTTTTTTAGCAACCTTAACTCTGAAGGTGCTCTTGTTAAGATTAACAAATACATCGCAAATATCGGTGCTTTAACGTAAAGGTCACCCACACAGGTACATAGAATGAAATAGTTATTTAATATATAATACAGTATGCAACAGTGGTCTAGCCGTCTACATCGTTAGACTCGTATTGCTTTATTCCCTCTACTGGTGAAGAGGTAAGGGTTTGAATCCTAGTCGGGTTTTCTGAGAATTGTTTCGCAAGTATGAATTCTATGGGAGCTTTCCTATACTTCATTCACGGTAGGAGTTTACCTCTGAAAGGTCTTTTTTCTTACCAATATCCTACTATATAATAGATTTCTGGTAGGGAAAAAAGTCCTTTCCCAGGTAAACTCCTACCGTGAACGAACTTTATTTTTATCCAGACTAACTACGGTAATTATCTTTCTCAACCCAGCCCTTAGTTTGAGTCATACAGAACCAATCTGTAAAAATACATAGTTAAAAATCTCTTTTTTATAACTAAATGCCTAACTATAACATAAGAAAATTAATGAAATGGCTAACCCAACGTATCCCTACAATTGTAAAATTTTAATTTTCAAAATTTTCTATCATTTGTAATAAACTTGTGTAAATTAACAAATTTATAGCAATGGTCCGGAGAACTAAAACAAATATTCTTTAAAAACATGTCACGATAATTTACCGTACATATAAGCAGCTAGAATTATTTAGAAATTTAAAACGGGATAGTAAAAGCTAGACAAAAAACAATACATTCCCCGCTTCAAGACACCATTACAAGAAATTAAAAAGGGGGAGTCGATGTATTAGCTTGTGCAATGCTGAAAATATTTTCTCGTATTTTTAAAAGTAGTTATGCTCACGGATATAAAAGTTGTAGGAGCCTGAAGTAAGCTACTTTATTATGAAACTGTCTCTAGACTTAATGGAATAGAAAGCAAATGTATTATGTTTGTAGAACTTTACATGGGTATTAATATTTCTTTGTTTTGAGTGTTGGTCTTAAAAAATATATATATATGTGTGTGAGCAAGTTATAAATCCTTAACTTATTCCTAAAATTGCTCCTAAATGTATAATTGATCATATTAAAAATATATATTTTCTCAAATTTTTTAAAATTTAAAATATTAAAAAGTGTATTTTAGAATTATTTTGCTTGTAATATTAAAACACAACATCTTAGTTTTACTATATTTTTATACGATATTTCAGCAAGTTTAGTTTTATATTTTTAATTTACACCTCATCTTATCACTCATCCGGACTCTACTAATTTAACTAGACGAGTGGGGTAGGGTTGAAAAAGGTAAAAACTACAATAAATGTATGCTCACTTTCATGAAGAGAAAGTAAGAGAACATTAAAGTTAGAACCACCTTCAGAATACACGATTGGTATTCGAAACTGATCATCGCATCACCGGAAAATTAGATTAGACGAGCGTATCCCAAATAGTTAAATGTTTGAGTAATTTTGCAATGTTTCATCCGCACAAGTGGGAACGTGACTCAAAAAGGCGTCAGTCTCATATTGTCTGGTTTTCTGATGATTTGAGGGTACAATCTTGAATATTGGCCGGCCATTTGTATGTGCTATTTTCTTTAATTGGTTTAACCGTACTATTCAATTAGTGAATCTGTGCGTGATCTCCAACTTCGGGGAAAAAATTTAGTGAAATTGAATTTTCCTGAAACTCAGTCGGGAAAAATTATTTCCCGGAAATTTTCAGAAAACTGAATAAAAAGGTTACAATAAAGGACGATCTATCAATGTTACGTTTGTATTTAATGCCCATTAACAATATTATTACTTTATTAAAGTTAAAATAACAATATATTTTGTCTAAGTAGACGGACCCAAAACTTCAGTCGCTTTTATTTTAAAATTACATAGTCAACACAAATGAGCACCATTAGATAAAATTTAATTAATGGAAATTTTGAATTTCCCCCTGAATAGACTTAAGATAGGAAAACACATGATTAGCACAAAGTTATGACAAAAATATCATTTAAATCAAATTATATATGAAATACAGTTTCACCACCCTTATTTACCTCGAGGCAAGTCTATTGTGTTAGTATTATTATTGTAGTGGAAATAATTTGATTTTGTATAATAGATAATAATAGTGGGATATACCAATATTTTTTAGTTCAAAAGTGGCTTTTTAGAGAGGTTTAGTAACAAAAATGTAGGAGGTAAACAGGCATATTGGATCAATTGAAAATGCTTTTGGTATTCTTATGTTCACTTTAATTTATTCATATTAGTTTAAGTATCTTGATGTTTTAATGTGTATTTAATAATAAAAATTCCCGCCATGAATTTTTTTTACCTAAGAAATTTTTTAGCCATCTTAAATTAGAATTTTATTATTCGTTTATATTCACACCAATAAATAAATACAATAATATTAATCATAATAATACTAAATTAAATTTGCCCTTATTAGGTTTTTTTAACTTATTTTTATCAATTTCTAGTGGTATAAAATCGTTTAGTCACTGGGCCACTTTATTGTTAAACATTTTAATATTTTTTCCCCCATTTCCACGGGAAATAGTTAATTCTCATCTGAAAATTTCTTGGAGTCAAAATATCACTCCCACACAGGCTTAGTAAATACCCGCACACAATCTGAAAATGTCTTGAAGTCAAAATACCACTCCCACACAGGCTTAGTAAATACCCGCACACAAAGTTCGGGTGTGTAATATTATGCGCGTACTATAACAAGATATGTTAGTTTGTAAGTCATGCATTGATGTTATGTGTGTGCCTGTAAAATAACATTTTTATTATCCCTCCAAAAAGATTATTGTTCAAATTATCGTTAAACAAGACCACCTCAAGGTGGGGATTTAGGGGACGCGGGAAAGGGTCTGTGTTTTTTCAGTTTTTATAGCAAAACATTTATTTGGTCAAAATAAATCAAATATTTTTTCAGTATAAACACGGAAATTAATTTTCCTCACATGGCGACCTCAATATTTCTTGAGTATCTGTCAAGAATGCCTTGGAATTTAATGATTTTTTTGTTCATTTAAAAAGTTTGTCGTTGCTATGCTCATTACAGATGTTAAACAACTATAAATATTCCCAAGTGATGAATACTAAACTTTATTTCCGTACTGAATCCATATTTTATTTATTTTGTCTGAAAAAAAAAGTTTGCCATAAAAATTGTAAAACCAATGGTTTTTTTCTCACGTTTCATCTATACATTCCAACCTTGAGATACTTGAATGCCATCCGCCTTCACAGTATTAAGATCCCTCTTCCTTGTTTCTGTAGAGTAGGTACTTTATTTTATTTCGACCCCTCAGGCAGAGAAAGTATTGTGATACTAAAAAATAAATTGAGATGTGTATGGATATTGACGTTTCATGACCCTGAATTGGTTTTAGCGATGCTATCTGCTGTGTGTCTTTATTTCGGCCTAGAGCCGAAACCATTTTACCAACCGAGATACAACTTGGTATCTGGGGTTTTAATAAGGTTTCCCCGAGATTCAATACTTTATGAATGATATATCTAGCCTTATTGGTGGTTTCTAAAGAGTAAAAAGATAAATAATTGATTTTTCCAAAATTCACTTTAATGAGTTTGATTAAAATTCGTACTAAACACGGTTTTACATTACAAACAAAATGCCAATTTTTATTTTCCCAAGAACACTACTTTGAGGGTATCTTACATAGGCGGAAATTTCCAATCTTGATAGTAGTATCTCTTCAACCCTTTGAGACACAAAATAGATTACTATTGTAAAGTTGTAGTACTACAAAAATAAAAAACAAATAAATATTTGAAATACATTGTTATAAAACCAATAGTTTAGAAGATATTAGCAAATTTATTTTTTAAATTGATATCGTGGAAATCCGGAGATAATTTTTATGCTCTTTGGAGAAGGAAACCTGCGTGGTACAACGTACCATTCATTTGTTTTATATACATTTGTACTTAATGAAATCTGAATCTTTGTATTAACCTTTAAAAACACATTATTTATTATTCTGATCATTTATTGTTTTTTCAATAGCATGGATCAGTTATCGATTGATTCCTAGGAGATTAGCACACAGCGTTTTCTGTACTCTGAAAACATTATCACTGGAAGAAAGTGGTGAGTCAAAAGGTACTTCAACTATGCAGCTGTTTCGGTTTAAGATCCTTGTTTATACACGTTTTTAATTTGCTTACACAATTGATAGCTTATCTTAGAGATCTAAATTGTTATTTTGATAGATTCAGTATTTCTATCTATTTCTTCAATATAGCCTTATCTATTTTCAATACCAACATCAACAATAAATTATTGACATTCTTACATGTAGCTACAAAACTAAAAGATATTTCCACAATATGATTTGTCAGTTTTGGTAAAAGAGCAAATTTTTTTAAACTTTTTTTTCCCACCTACTTTCAAATTTACACTTCATTATTTTAAATGATAATTACGAAATAGGTTTGGAAATATCCATCACTATACAAAAAATCCACTACTAAATTAAATATATTAAGAACATATTTTCCAAATGGGTAGTAAGATGTGCTGGTAGAAAAATAGCTTACGCTTTAGGGCAGGGGTCACAAAACTCATTGAGTATGGAAATTATCTTCAAAAAACCTATTTTCATTGCAAGATTCTCGTATTAAGAAATCGTCGTATCGTATATTTGCTATTAATATAATTTGTAAATAGGTTTTATAATCATACCTTTGTTCAAACAAGGGTAGGCTCTGTGGATTGTAATGGAAACAATCTTATAATGTTAGAAAATGTCGTACTAAAATGAACTCATTTAATACTTTTCATCCGTGAATATATTTATTTGTAGTAATTTCCCCCACATTCATTTACAAATGTTGACTTACACGGGTTTCTAAAGCATAATAACACCTTAACTTGGAGTGCAACATGAACCATAACTGGATAACTCCCCTTAAAGACAAGACAGACAAATACTAAATTTGAAGTAGCATTATTCAATGGTAGACTACTTTGGAAAGCGCCAAATCAATTTCTTATGTGACTATAAAAATGTAACCGTGAGCTACCGGTAGCTCGCAATCGACCGTTTGGTGATCTCTGACTCAAGATTTGGTCCCTCAGTGTGTGAAAACGTGAGGTCATGTATAGAAAAAAAACAGCCTTTCAAAAAACCTACTCAATATTTGTGTATCTGTGTGGCAGAGGTCGTTTTTTTTCAGTCCATCCTATCTTCTGTGGCCAGACAATAGTCTATTCCTTTAATATTCACATCCTTCTTATGCAATTCTTGGCCACAAATTAATTTAGCTTTTTCGGTTCGATAAAAACTTGATACATTTGAAAACTTTAAAAAATAATAATATTTTAGGTCTACTCGTACATAAATAAATCTAACTTTTGAGATTTTGATTATTTTTTCCTTTATTCTAAGAACCCTCCTCTGGGTTGGGACCTATTTGACATGCTGTTATCCTATCTCCGTTACAGGTTTGAGGTGTAGGAAAAAGCTAAGAAAACAACAGGTCCTAAAACAAAATATTGCTTGATTGTCTTCTCTTCAGCGTTGTATATTGTAAGCCTTACAACACGGAAGGCTGTACAACCTTAACACGTCCTTACAACACAACAGTTATTAGTGGATGTTTTTCGTTAACAATAAACGGGAAAGAGCGTTATCATTAATTCTACGCGTGACGCTTTGTATTTTCTCGGCATCCATTGTGCCTTTGTGTGTTGAGCTGCTGAGTATAGTCGTGATCAAAAGCATTTTCCCTTTACTTATTTTTTGCATCCACGTCCAAGTGATACGTATTTTAACTACGCTAATGGGATGAGAATGAGAAAGAAGGAATTTACTGGGAAAATATCCACATTTATTTTTAAGGTGGTAGAGTGGGAAACTATTTAATAAAAACACCCTAAGTACACCTAGCCAGAATACGAACCCTGGAATCTTTATCATCGGTAAACCCGACTATATGAATCTGACATTTAATCTGCGTACTCATCGATATGATTTCAATTTAATGGGCCCGATAAGTATAATGGAATTTAAATAAAATTTGTCTACATCTACAATAGCCCCATGGCTACTTTGGTACTGACTGAGAGCTCACAGCTGACTTCTGACAGTCAACATTTAGGTAAATATCTAAATTTTTAACGTCGGAAGTGATAGCTGCTAAAGACATGTGTTTGCAGATCATATGGTTCGGCGTAGGGATAGATAGTTTGGGCTGGTATCTTTTCAAAGCTTTTAGCTGTCAGCTGTGAGCTGTCAGTCAGCACCAAAGAAGCCATGGGGCTACTTTATGTGGTGGTTACAGGTGGAAGCTATTGAGGGAAACATAACTCGGTATATCAGCTGTGGATCAAATTCAGGTACAGAGAAACCAGATAAGATGAGACTGATGATGTCATTGTCCGCGTGCGAACTGCGTGTCCTTTTTTGAACACTTAGATACACTAGTCATATTAATTTTAAATGTTCTTAACCTATACGTTATACAGCCTAACCTGTCTCTAAATGTCCAATTGATGAAACATACGTTTTTATCTAGGGCCTAGGTACATGGTGTTGGCTTTGAGAGGTGTAGAGGATTTATTTGTTTTAGATGCTTTCTACAAGCCATGGTGATGGAAAAAACATGTTCACGTGGTCTAAGTTATAATCAATTTAGAGAAGTAGCCACCATATTGTTGTTTTAAAAATGTGTGTTTAAAAATAATTGTGCAATGCATTATGTAGTCGTATGACGTGTCATATTGTATGTTATTAACTAAGCTTAATCCATTTAAAAGTTCAAAAACTGAATAGAATCAAAATTCTCTTAACAAAATTATATTACTTTTTTTTTGGTCACCACGTCTTACTAACCGACTGGTTTATATGCCTATGCATTAATTATGCTAATGTGTAGAGTCCGTTAAAAATATGTATTTTAATCATACAAATCCAAATATAAGTCTCAAGTGTGAACAGCCATTTGAAAGTCCCAAACATAGATTATTATACACAAACACTAAAATATATAAGTCTAAAAAAGGTGAATATTTAATCATATTCACAAACGTATTTCTAGCATTTGTCTTAAAGTAAAGTATAACAAATGTTCTAGTAAAGAAAGACGATTATCAGTTAATATTTCAATAATGTTTGTATATCATATTTAAAATGTATGATTGCCGTATAAATTCAATTTATGTTATTTCATCCATCAAATTGATAAAATTATTGGTTTGACCCTAAAACTGCACCTTTGTTTGCTCCTATACATCTTCTGATATTTTCGATGGATTCATCTTAGTTAATAGTATATGAGATGATGCACCACACCTTTATATTATTTACAGCACAGTTTTCAATTAAAATAGATATTTAAAAATAAATTGTATACATTTTTCGAAAAACGACTGAGACATACCATAGGACATTTTTTTCTTTCGATTGCTATGGATTGTCGAAAGTATATACAAAATAAACACTTTGCACTTTGAAAATTAAAAAAAAAATTCTCTTAACTGCCACACTATTTATCCGGTTACAAAGGTGAAAGCTCTAAAGACAATATTTTCAAGGAAACACCGCAAATAAAACCACCTTTCCTTTGATAAGAGGCTGGCATCTGGATTTCCAGGAGATCAAGGTTCGAGTCTCCACCTGAATGTGGTTTTTACATTTTATTTACCACGTGTTTCCTTCCAAACATCCGTACTAGCGTGCGTTGATATCTGCTAATAAGCAAATTCATCCCTTCTCCATAAATCAAATTGTTAAATAACATTTTTATACAAAATGTATAAGCAAAATTGGTATTATTCAATTAGCCTAACTAATTAATTTGGCTAAATAAGTCAATGTCCTAAATGTATCGCCACAATCAATACCATAGCTATATGTAATCTAATACTTATAATATTGGTAGGCTATTTAATTATAGTAATTGAATTGAACATTTTCTAAAATAATATAACATTTAGTACATGTTTATACACCGAGCTTCCGTGATGGAACACTGTAAAGTATTTTAAGAAAATATTGAGTGATCTTGCATGTGTTGGAAACGTTTATTATTTTTTTAACTTTAGAAATAACTAGATGTTTGTATCATAATAATTACTTTTCTTTGGTGGAGTTCTTAGAAAAATAGGTGATTTTAAAAGCGAACAATTTTTTCCACGCATTGTGTTTCAACCAGTTTGGCCTATCACACTAATGGAATAAGTATGAGAAAGCTAAAATTTAAAGTAAATGTTCACATAATGGCGTGAAGATAGAGTGCGAAACCATTCAGGAAAAATTATCCGGCTGGGATTTTAGCTTTGCCCTTTATATCATTGGTAAGCCTTATTAGTTGAACCAGACATTTAGTTCATGTGCCCACCAACGCGGGCCAATATGAAAATTTGTTTAGTTAATATGCCTAACTCTTAGTAACAAGATAATTATTGATATATGCGATGTATTTTATAAGTATTAAAAATTAAAATTGTGGTAAAAATCAATATTACACGGAAATTTATCAGAAATCCAATAAAGTTAAAAAAGATGAAACTTTAAGTAAGTATTTGTGGAAACTTAGAGGTGTATAACTGAGTATATGTGTTCTTACTGTACATACCACATGAACCTGATGACTTAAATCAATTTGTGGTATTTAAAAGGTATTCAATTACTATTCATTATCACAATATACACATATATGTGTTACAGAATTACAGAATGTATATGATATAAAAGTAAATATTTTGCAATGAAATATATAATCCACTTTCGATTCCATAAAAAAAATAGTTAAGCATTTATTTTTATATTCTTCCTACTAGTGTGGGTGTGTGAGAGAGAGAGAGTGTTTGTGCGCGTGAGTATGTAATTTTTTTCAGCATGACTTTCAACACAACAGGGCTGTTTGAATTCAATTACTGAATTAATGTGAAGATGAGTAAGGTATTATTAAATTTAAACGCATTTGCATAACGCATGAGCAGAAAGGAAAAGTACATAAGTGAAAGTTGACACTAAGTAAAACATATCGAGGCATAGAGATCGTAAATACATCAAGACACAGATCATAAATAAAAGTAAGTTTCATAAAATGTTGACAAGACAAAGAATATATGTATATGAAGGGCCGATTCTCTACATTCGCCTCACCTTGGTCAACTTCCAACTGAATAGCCCATTGAACCATGTGGCTGATTATGTAGCCAACAGGTGGCATCTTGTTTTAATCTTGTTGTTTCTCCGAAGTGTGACGTTCTCAATTCTTGGCTTCTTCTACAAATATCTTGGTCAATAAGTTTAATGTAGAAGAACAATGTCTCCAGGATTTTATTTTTCTTCCACGTGGACATCGGACCACATGGAAACTCCTTAAATACAACAGGTACTCCATCGTCTATCGCTTTAAGAAGTCATAAAATAGTTTTTGTGCCAAACTAAATTCTTTGATCAGATCTTTCCTTGTAGGGGGTTACATTCCAGTTGGTATTGATGTTAGTTTCTTCCTATTAAGGTATGTGCTGGTATCAAAGTCTTCTCAGTCACTCAGTGGAGTTGATGGTGGCTTATACGTTCACTAAGATCGTGTTGATTCCTTCCTCATCCATTTGGACACTCCCCGTACCTTCCGTAGACAATTTTTGGTAGCGCAAACCATATTTTCCCACAATTTTGCTCGAGGTATAATACATTTCCGGGTGATGACGTGCTTAGCGACGTATTGATTATTTTTAGATGAGGTGACAATCTGACATAGTTAATCAATTCCTTAAATGCTACATACAATGTTTGAGCACCATAGTATATCATCTTCATCTTCTCCACAGGCTGATAATTCGTCCATGAATGTGTTTCTCTCCAAAAGTTCTGCAGCCTTGGGGAAAGTTGTGCTATACATGTGTGTTATTTCCCATAGAAGTGCTGACATAAGGAAGGGGATGCAAGCAAGTCCGAATGGGAATTGAGAGAAGTGGTCAGTTATGATATTATCTGTATACTTATAGTTTATATCGTTATCATGGATGAAAGAATACCATAAGAATCTCGTCATATCCCTATCCTTCCTATACAAACTCAAATATAGGAATTCCTGCTTAAAGTTATCATCAAATGCCTTTTGATGCAACCGAAAACGTAAGTTATCATCAATTGCCTTTTGATGCAACCGAAAACGTAGAGATGTTGCGAGTACTTAAGCCAGTAAATTTGGTCCAATATCTAATGCATCATTTAGTGACGGTGTACCTCATTCATGCTAGGACGCGTCGAAAAGAATCATCCCCTAGGCAATCCCATGCCTTTATTTCCTTATTGTATGGTGTGGCAGGTAAAATACATTCCCTGGTACTTACACAGGCAGAACAACTTAAACCTGTCCCTTCACGATATAGTCAAGCATATGGTTGTAGTAGATGGTCTTCAAGTTCTCATATCGGTGTAGTTTTAAATCTAACCACTTTAAACTTTCTTCTGTGTTACTGGGTTATTATAAAATTTAAATATAAACTCACATGTTTCTTTCTGGGAAGTGAAACCACTCTTCTTCAGTCTTCGATACGAGAACAATTATGAAATCCCTTTAGGATATGGCATACTTAGTAGTGAGTGTTCCTGTTTGTTTCCAACTAATGTCCATCGTTTCTAAGTCCAAGAATCATATTATGTTTTTATTTGACTTTGGACGTGTTTGTACAAGCGTTATTTTACTGCTACCTGGTTTGGTGTAATACCATATCTGTTTCCATTGAGAATCAAACCAAATATGGTCTGAAGTAACACCAACGCCGTGGAGATCCCTTCTGGCTGGCTGTCTTTAAATATATTCCAATAGCAGTCTCCTGCTATAATAATTTCAATGGGAATATCTTGTAGCTCGTCATTTAGATCAGCCAGCTGCAGATTCTATGTGCGTGATAGGACCTCAACGTAAGGAGATGTCAGTTGTGGTAAATGAACATGCTATCTTTGGAAAAGAATGATTAATGTCTTGGCTCTTGTCCAAGCTCCATGAATATTGAAACGGAACAATCTGCGCTGGCTTGAAGCGGCTGAAGATGATCGAAACCGTTTATAGTCACATTTTTCTGACTAGTGATATCTAATTTCAATATGTCTACTAGGGACTTTAATATGAAGCTGGATTGACTTTCTTCAACTAGAGCACAGCGTGTGTGTTTTCTATGTCCAGTTGGTCCTTTTATCCAAATGGGTACAATTGGTAGATAAATAAAGTTTGGTGCTAAGATGTCTACCTTTCCGACAAAAGGGTTGAATGTTTGTATCTCAATTGCATTAGGAACAATATGCCTTGGTCGTATTGGCACAGCTATTCACAATGTGACCTAGATTTAAGCAAAGAAAACAACGGTAGTAGCCTTTAGTTTATATATTTGGTCTTTTACGTCCTTGATTGTCTTTCATTCTTGCGCCCGGTAGTTACTAAATTCACAGAAGACACAAAACGGATAACGTACTTAATTCTTTTTCTCCTCTTTTAGGCTTAGGGTGAATGTGAAGCGTAGCTGCTTTAAGTTTAAATCAATGGGGTTCAAGCGTGTAGCCTTATTTTCTGCATGATAAGTGATCCTTCTACCTCTCCATTTAGAGATTCCATGAGTTTCAGTATTGGGCCTATTTCTTCTTCTGAAACCCCTTTTATTCTAGTGTAAATAATCCATCGCTGACGAATATTGTCTTGGAAGGCACTAAGTATCATCGGTGTCAGTACCTGACCATAACAATTTACACTCTCCCATAGTGATTGAAGTGCTTGAATTCGTTGATTGACTCAATATTAATGGTGTTCAATTCCTCTGAAAAAAAAAGTGTAATAGTTGTATACCTTCTAAATAATACAAATGAGCCTGAATGATTCTGTTCTGGTCAATGTATCGTGATCATATAATGTTATATTTTGTATCTTGATATGTGTCAGATGTCAAGTCAATACCGTCCAATAAATGTTTTGGTCCATCTTCTAAGTATTCTCTCAGGAAAACGTGCTTATATATGCATGTTATTGATGGGTTACTGTCAATGGACGACTCGAATAGATCCCAGAAGCGTGAACACGTTTCTAAATCTCCCAAGGTTCTAGTCTTGTTGTGGGAAGTCTCACTGTCTACCTACCTATTACTAGAGCAAGTGTGGCTGTAGTGGGTTGTGTAATGGAAACGTCAACTATGGTTACAGCTAGTTAGGGCTCGATACCTCGAGTATCCTTCTGAATTACACGTTTAGAAGTCTCTATATAAGATTCACACCACTCCACATAGGCTTCGTATTCTTAGCCCGTGAGTAAGCAATGAATCGTGTCATCTATATTAATTAGGCGTTCTAAGGAACCCCAAAGGCGATCTCGGTAGTGGTCATAGTGGTCAATGTAAGTGGAGTCCGTAAAGCCATTTTTGTATTAGTAAAACGTGTAACGTAAGAGCACTTTATAGTACGTTTACACTTCAAATTCGCTAGTTTCTATGTACTGTCATCGTTATTCATATTTCTGACCATGCTGTATCTAGGGCATCAAAAATTTGCCGATAAATGGTTAGTTACTTACTTATTTCAATCAAAGTATTTCAACATTTATTTACATATTTTAATATGGTTACTGCATATTTATACTTCAAAGGATTAAGCCGTAAACAGTTACTTATATTGGTGATGGTTTACTGTTGCAATGTAACGTGTATTTAGTGCATCTTGATTTCTTGAAGAACCAAACCAATACTGGAGTCTTCCGGTATCTTCTCCCAGCAGTTAAGTTTCATACACTAATTATGTCTATACTTCCTGTATTTCCTGTCTATTTCGTATATTCTTAACCTCTTGGGTTTCGAGTCCAGTAATAAATGGAGAAACAAATATATACGTAAATTAAAGTTAGTACATATTTTTGAAATTAAATTAGTGATACAAAAAACATATCATGCCACTGAGATCGTAAATATATCAAGACATAGATACTTTAATACAAGTCGGTTTCATATAATGTATACAATGACAAATAAAAGAGTCTGTATATGAGGTGGCTATTCCCAACGAAGTGAACGTGTAAAACCATGTATAAAATAAACATCCTCAGTAATAGTGACAGAAATTTGAACTCTTATCTTTTCATAATAAAAAAATTAGATTATCCTTGACATTTAGTCCACAAGTATTTAGTGGGTGCTGAATACTATTCATAGAACTAGAGATAAGGGTCTACGTCTAAATATTACCGTCATAGATTAAATTATTATTATTAGCACCGCGTCTTACTACCCGTTCGGGCTATACGCACTTACGCTAATATGTAATGGTAGGGTGATTTTAATGGTAGGGTGATTGTGAGATGAAATGGAGGACCTACAGCTTAACGTGGGATCCGAACCACGGTGGAGGCTTGGCATTCCTCATATTCACAAGATGTCTTGTTAGAGGTGAAGGAAGGGTTTGGTAATCTGATAAATCTTTTCCGGGACCGAGGATTGAACCCCGGCCGTCAGCATATAAGTCTGACACCTTACCCCTAGACCGCCAGGTCACCCATATAGATTAAATAAACTTGTAAATAATATTCTGATTCATCTCTAAAAGTCTAGTCTTAAATATTTGCTGATTTATAGAATACAATGAAGAAACAGCCACCAAAGTAAATATCTTTAGATAATTGAACAAAACAACTGATATAGAGATGATATATAAGCATACATTCAGATCATCACTAACTGGGGGGAGGGAAGGGGCCGGGAAGGTCTTAATTAAATATTGTCAATAAATTTAACGCCTTGATGGCACGCTGCATTCATTAAACGAAATTTCAAATTAGTCTAGCAGAGCATTTTGTATTCACTCACTCCCTCTCTCATCTAAAGAGCCAACGTTTACGCTGTGAATAGTAGAGAAGCGACACTCATGTTATTGATTGTGTGTTGTTAAAAGCAAAGGCAAACAACTCCAACCAACCCTCTTTGCTCTGCTTCGCTAATCACAAAGGTTTTCCCTCCCAGAACGAAACACTAATTACTAATTTGTCGTATCGATGGTGTGATGTATCGCCTATTGTATTCTGATATAAGGACGAGAGAACGTGAGATGAAGGGCAGGGAAGGGGGAGTAGGAGGGAAATATATCAAAGCAGCTTTTAAATATTCCATACATTTTGGTGCACACAAAAAATTAAGGCGTGAAATTTTTTTAATACATGATTTTAAATCTGTACGGTTTGTTTTTAAAATATAGGTTAGTTAAACTTTATTTTGTTGATTAAAATTAGGATTATGCTATGCTTAATTCAACTAGATCAAAGAATGAAAGCTTATAATGTAAGTTATTTTTAAAAGATTTTCAATAAAATTTTATTAATTAGTCTAGCAAAAAAAAGTAGAAGGGCAACGTTTACACGTGGCATATATCAAAAATATAATTAAAGATAACTATTTTTAAAATTTTAATAAAACACTAATATTACTTAAATGAAAGTTAGGAACTATATATTTATCTTAAAAATCAGAACAAAATAGGCTACTAATATAATTCAAATGTAAATTAAAATTATAAATTTAACTGTAGAATTCAAGCAGAAGCCAAAAACTAGAAAGTAGATGTTTAAGTTAAGTTCAAATGTAAGCAATACATGCTTTCATTGCACTTGACTGCCAATGAATAGGAGGTCAGAACCAGAATCCCCACCGAGTGTGTTCGCACAACGTCTTATTACTCATCCAAGCTATCCCACATATTTTTACTAATGGGGTGGGACCAAGAAGTTAATAGAAAGGTACTCTTATTTGCATGGAGAAATAGTGGAAAACCATTTAGAAAAATACCACCTCAATACACAAACTGTTAAAAGCCCCAATTTCTATTTTACTTGAAAAATCAAATGAGGAAAATGGCTTAGTCTGCGTACCCACCGATTCTAGTAGCGAGGTCTAGTAGAGTAAATTATCAATCCAGAATTCTCATTGTGGTTTTCTCCTCCTCTATGTTAGAATATAATGAATTTCCTCTAAACCATTTAATTAACACGAAATTCTTGAATCAAGTCATTAATAACCTGTACAAGACATACCATGAGAAAGTAAAATTTAACATTTTTGATATTTAACTAATTTTTTATAGCCTTCTTTGTCAAATCATTCATAAAATAAACGATAAACCATTTACATCTTCGGATGGAAAGAGTACCACCAAAAGTAAGTGTAAAAATTTATATTTTCAAACGCTATAAATATCTACTAGATTTTTTTATATATATAAAAGTAGATTTCCAAATGAGATTTCACCAAACCTCATCGTAATGTAATATGAACTTATTTGAAGTTCCGATTTTTGCCAAAACGCTGTAGAGAGGAGAACTATACCACATTTTTGATCGGTGTGTTTACGATCCTTTTTGAAAATCAAACCTCTAAAATTATCTTTCTTCCAAGCGTAGCTTCTTCGGAAAAGGGGTGGTTCGGGGGAATGCAGATATGAAAATATGAGGTCGTTAACGTTCGGAACTCCCTAAGCCCCCTTTCACCCAACCTAGCACCCTTTCATAAGTTGTGGCTGTGTGCTAAAACTTTATGGTGAACCTCACCAGGAACAATAATACAATTCCTATTTGTTGGATTTGTTTGTCAATCAAGGGGAGAAAATCTCTTTGATCTTCATCAAATGGAAACAAAACTTATATTTTTAAGTTTTGTTTTAACTCAATTCAATGGGAGATTAAATATATTTTGTCAGTTTAATACCATTAGTTATTTTATTAAAATAGATTTTATGTCAATCTATTTAATGATCATTATAAATTATAATATATTTTGTCAGTTTAATTAAGCTAATTATTTTATTAAAACATATTTTATGGGAATCTATTTAATGATCTTTATAAACTATAATATTATTTGACTATATTTTACAGTCTTAGTTTTAAATGTAACAAGTAAATTTGCATAACTAACAAATTTATTAAATTATTAAATGTTCAAATTATATAGCTATAAATAACCATCCTATTTTAACTTGCAATCAATTCTATTCCCCATAACTATATACTTTAATGCTTAATAATCTAACTTTATTGTAAATTTAAGTTGCTATAAATACTGTAAAAAAATTACTAGGGAACTATACGTCAAGTTTATCTGGCCAGGTATACAAGTGACGGGAAGGTGAGTATTAAAATTCCAGCCAGGTGTACAAAGGGTGGTTTTACCTGGATGGTTCCCTTCTCTGCTACAGTGCAAGCGCGGATACTTTTCCTCTAAGTTGTATCTTCTTCGTACCTATCCCACGAGTCTAATTAAATGGGATAGTTCTAATGGGCAGTGATACGTGGTGCAAGAGAAACAACAAATGAAGGCTAGAATGTCATGACACGAGGTAGTTGGCACACAGCCCTACATTGGCACACAAGTCATTCCTGTGGCGGCAACTAAAGGCTGGAACAGAGTCAAGCTCTCAATTTTCGAGTTCTTCTCTCAGTTACATATCCACCCCTTTCTAGACTATATTTTTTATTTTCCCCGTGGCGTTTCAATCCCCCTACCCCTCCACCTCTCGAAGGGAGGAAACTTTTAAAGAATTATTATGGTCGGTAGTCGGGCCCCTTAAGTGTGGGTGGACACAAGCACGCTAAATCATGAGGGACAATATTCGAGAAGATCCTATTTACTAACTGGAGGGGTGTAGGTAGTTTGCTCTGATTTAAGAACCAGTAGATGTTCTAAATTACTCTTAGATGAAACATGGTGGCGCTATTTGAATTTTCAACACTTTTTTGCCGTAGTTGGGTGTCCGAAAATATGAAGAATATTTTTAAGTGGCTCTGGTTTGATGACTAGAGGTGACTAAATGTAATTTAGTATTTTCATGGAGTTTAGTATTGGGTGTTATAATTAAAGAATGAGCTAGTTTGTAGAAGTTTATTTTTAGCACCGCGTAATAATTACTATCTGTTCGAACAATATGTATATGTACTAATTATTCATGGATGAGAGAATGAGGAAATGTACCTTAATTTGTGTAGAGAGAGAGAGCGTTTAAAAGCATTTAGGAAAAACTACCCTCACTACAACTGAACAAGATTCAAACACCGATCTCCCTGTTATTGGCAGTCTAGTATAGCACGAAATTGACGCCTTAGAACATGCGGCCACAAAAAAGGGTGATAAGTGTTGTTAAAATCATATATTTTACAAGACAGCTTTAAGTACCATGGACCTGATGGTCTAGGGGTAAGGTGTCAGACTTCTGTGCTGGCGGCCGGGGTTCAACCCTCGGTCCCGGCACAGATTTATCTGATTACCAAACCCTTCCTTCACCTCTGACAATACATCTTGTGAATGTAGGGAATATCAGGCCTCCAACGTGGTTCGGATTCCACGTTAAACTGTAGGTCCTCCATTTCATCTCACAATCACCTTACCATTACACATTAGCGTAAGTGCGTATAACACGAACGGGTAGTATGACGTGGTGCTAATAATAATAATAATAATAATAATAATCACAATGAATGGTATCTTGTACGTTGTTAAACCACCAAGACTTGACATAATTGTACTAGTACCTTCCTTGTTGATAAACCACACACAATAATGAAATGAGCGAACTTATATTATTATTATTATTATTATTATTTGAAGGGTAAGTTTGGCCGAAAATTGTTTACTACATAGTAAAGTCCTAACGAGTTTGACTTGGCTTGGCAAGAACCCATGGGCTACTTCTAATTATAATCATTAATAAGTTCAGGGATGATTGTCATCATGAATGAGTATATTCCCTAATGACAAGCATCTTTGGCACGTGAACTAAATGTAAATCTTATATTATGTTCTAGTTTGCTGATGGGGGAAGAAGGCTGTTTGGGTTTCTAATGCAAAATGGGTGTAGTAATAATTTTAAATATCTTCCCACACTCTTTCCACGTAAGTTCGGGCTTTTTCATCTCAACTCAAGTAGTGTAATTAAATGCATACGAACTGAACGGCTAGTACAGCGGCTCCCAAACTTTGGTTCGTGAGCCCCCTGGGTATTTGAAAAATATTCCATGAGGCTTACCAAAATATGTATGTAATGGCGGATTTTTTCCAGCCCTTTGTGAAGAAATAGGAAGCATTAACAACTTTTTAATGTATCACACTAAAGTCAGGTAATTATCTCGAGGTAGAACTCTTACAAAATTGTTTGAACTTAAACACTAAGTTTTCGTTTTTATTACTACCTATCCATTTCACAAAGGAAAGTGCATTCAAGTTCAAATGTGGCTCCAGGATTTGGTCTATTTGACAGACATTTCCTTAAAAATGAACAGATTAAACCTACTTCTTCAAGGGTTGAATATTAACGTTTTTACTGTACAAGACCATATCAAATGCTTCATAAAAAATAATAATTGGGAAACATGTTTAGTTATAAATAAAACAGAGGGCTTTGATACTATTTTATGGAAAAAAGTCAGCTTTCTTTGGAAGAAAATGTTAAGAACATGGTTATAGAACACTTGAAGGGACTTGAGAAAACCTTCAGAGAATAGTTCCCAGCAACGTCCAATAATAACAATTGTATTCACAATCCCCTGTAAGAGACAACCGTTTTGGAATCCTCCACTTTAAGCGTGAGTGAAAAAGAGCAGCTCCTTGAAATTTCCACTGATTTTGAATTAAAGAAAAGCTATAAATCTTTGTCATTATTTGGTTTCTGGTTAAGTTTAAAGGAGGAGTTCCTAATGTTTGCGAATAGAGATATTACAGGTTTGATACCATTTTCTTTTACGTATTTGAGGGAGTATTATTTTTCTTTATATGGCTATTCAAAAAAATAAATACAGTAACAGGCTCAGTACTGAAAGTGACTCGAGACTTTATTTATCGCCTGTGGTTCCTGACTTTAAATCTCTGTTCCATCCAAAGCAAGCGCAACCTTCTCACTAAGTCACGTGACGAGGTGAGTAACTGTTAAAACTTGTAACAACTTTGAATCTTAGATTGGCATGGGATTTTGTGATTAAAGGAGGCTATTTCAGTTATGTAAAAGCAGAAATTTCCAGTACCACTTTAAAAAAACTAGTGAAATATGATAAATATTGTGACAGTAAAGATAAGAAAATGTTACTACAGTGATAATTATTTGAACTTGTGCTTAGGTAGTTTCAATATTATTCAATTATAATTGGTGGGGTAATCCAACGTACCTACCGGAGCTCCAGTAGGTTAATTTAAATAAATAAAACAATTTTATTACAATTAATAACAAAATTCCATAAAAATTGGGTATAAAATTAAGTGTGTTGCTATGGATATTTATCGGGGGGGTTTGTGCAAATTAAATGTTTGTGAAAGGGGTTCGCGAGTCGCGATAGTTAGGGAACTGCTGGGCTAGTAAGACCAGGAGCAATATAGATATAAGGCATTCACGAGCTAAGTTTACCTGAATGACAGCTCTAAATGTTACTAAAAGTTATACCTAATCTATCACTACGCCAACAGTTGACATCTATCACTTTGGATGACTGTAATGAAAACAGATGGTAATATATTAATGTGATAGTTAACCACAATGATTTAGGCCAATATTATTTATATATTTATTTTAGGTCGGACACAAAGTTTATTTATAGTTTTATTGCACTGAAAAAAATATTCACACCACTTTCACAAAAGCTTCTAACGAACATAGCCTCAAAATGGCGACTGACGAATTTAAACCATATTATTGAACATAACGGTAAAAAAGTTTTTTTACAATGATGCGGACACGCTGTTGATGAAAATACTTTATTCAATTAAATATTTCAAAATACGATAAAATATTCATAAAATCATGTATTGTATGTAAAAAAATGATAACAATTTTTCTCTTTTCCAAGTACATACGATGCCTGTATTAAAAGGTATTGATGTATGCACTATATTACACAAAATCAGTAATGTTCCAAAACGAAAAATAAGTACTTTTAATTATGTTTAAAATATTGTTTCGAGTTGGACAAAAAGAAATTATTTAAAAAAATGAAATAGTATGAGAAAATTTAAGTTTACGTTATTTTAAATGTAATATATAACAGGTAGTTAAAGATCTTTACATTTATAACAAAACTGTGATCTTTTACAAGTGTTGGCAACCCAAAACCTAAACATATGATTTTCAAACTGTCATCTAGGTAAAAACCTATCGTGAATGGAATATATGTGCAGGTGTAAGCTAAGAGTCCAATATAGCACTCATGTTTTGTGATATATTGAGGAATACAATGGATCTATGAGATTAGAATGGGTGTATATTTTATTTAAACAGATGCTACGAATAAAAGTATATTAAAAGTAGAAAAATAAAGGCTGTGTTATAAAAAAGAGCATCAGATGGACTTTTCAATAAGAGATAGATTGGAAACAATTATTGTAATCGGATTATTGGGTCAATATAAATCCTTATTTGGATGATGGATAGAGGGGATAAGAGATTGTGGCTTAATTGTTTCAATTAATGGCTTTGGTGGGAAGGAAACTGGCAACAAAAAAAACCCGGGGAAAATCTCTTTTTGAATACGTACTTGAACAGTTTTATATTCACGGGCCATTAACATCGCAGGTAATGTGTAAAATGATTTACTTAGGAAACTACAGTGGTCTAAGGAGCTTGAATCGAATTTATTCTTGTTAACTATACGGAGAAGTCAGGATTTTAATAGTGGCTAGATGTAATTAATGTGTTTTTTTCATTAATAATCTCCCACTCTTTATCCCCATCCAAATGCTCAATCATTTCCTTCAAATTCGACCTTCCCATACATACTTAATTAGTGCAAATATTTAGATAACCAAGACTGCTTGTTAGACATGCTCCAAAAAATAATGTTTGCGAGTAATATGTTCCAACTTAATTTAATTAATGCAGTTTTTTTATCATTAAATTTAACAAAATAGTTATTAATGCTCAGTTTATGATTCTAGTAAAAAGAGAGTTTAAGAAATTACAAACACTATTTTTTGGGATCAACAGTGATAATATTTTACTTGATTATTATTGTTATCTTATAGGTATTAATAAAATCTATTAAAACCTGCTTCGGTGGCCGCGTGGTCTAACAAGCCACTCTTGCCGTAGACTAGACTGCCAATCAATCAATCAATCAATCTCATTTGGGTGTATTGAGGGTTGTTTTTCCAAACTGGTTGTCCACTCTTCCTGCACGCAAATTCTGGTCCACTTCCTCTGAATATAACCTTCAATATCCCTAATACCATAGGAGTAATTAGTACATAAGCGTATAACCCAAACGGGTAATAAGACGCGGTACTAAATAATAAATAAATACGTCTATTTAATATTAATAATGTAAATCACATTACTTGTAGTAGTAATATATGAAAACACAACTCAGTGGCTGAATGGTCTAAAAAAAATCACTCTCGTGTTAGACTGGACTGCTGAGGACGGGGAGATCGGGGTTCGAATTCAAGTTGGCTCTACTGAAAGTGATTTTTCCTAGTAATGGTTTCCCACTCTACTTCCAAGCAAATGCACCTCTAAAATGATTCCTTCCCCATTCCAACCCCTTTAGAGTAATTTATAATATAATATGTGTATAATTCGAAGAGGTAATGTAAAGCTTATAACTTTATTATTAATATTAGCACCGCGTCTTACTACTCGTTAGGGTTGTACGCACTTACGCTAATGTGTAATGGTAGGGTGATTGTGATATGAAATGGAGGACCTACAGTTTAACGTGGAATCCGAACCATGGTGGAGACCTGGCACTCCCAACATTAACAAGATGTCTTGTCAGAGGTGAAGGAAGGGTTTGGTAATCAGATAAATCTTTGCCGGGACCGAGGATTGAACCCCAACCGCCAGCACAGAAGTCTGATACCTTACCCCTAGACCGCCAGGTCACCCTTATGACTGTAATTTACTGTAATTCCTGCCGAAATCTTACTATATTAGTAAGGTATTTTAGTGAAAATGCACCCACATTAGTGTGGAAAGAGAATGGTAAAACCAGCACAGTTTTAAGATACATTTGGCAGCCACGCCCAGTGCACCCAACCGGGATTCAAACCTCAATCTCGTTTCACAGACAAACCAGAGTATTGCGAGCTTAGCTTCTTAGATCATAGGGCCACCAGTTCAGGCATATTTATAAGTTGGTTTCTAGTTAAATTTAATTTTTAAGTTCTACTCTTGTTTTGATCTAGTAGGAATACTTATTTGACTACCCATAATTTATTAGTTACTGTATTTACATATCAGACCACAAATGTAGGTCGTTATAGTGGGATATTTGTCAAGTGTATTGCCCCAGTTTAATATATATTTAAATATTATATCTCTTAATTTAACTATATTGATTTTCTTGAGACAATAGATTTTTCCCGGTAGAAAATTATTACTGTCCTCCGAAAGCTCCAATGTAAATAGATAAAATCCCTTCCGTTATTTAAGAGATTGAAAACTAATTTTTAAAATTCATTAAATGTATGCAAATCACTTTATTGGACTCCTCCTGATTAACTTTGAGTGCAGAATTAATTAAATACCTGGATGCTTCCTATTCAATATAGATAAAAAGAGATTTGGAATTTAAGAAGTGATGTCACTGAAAAAAAGTAATAAGGCTTAATTAACGATGAGCTTCCCCTTTGGAATATATGTTTAAATAAAATATTAATAGACTAAATAACTCTATTCTTATTCTTAGCAAAGTTGATTTTAAAACAAACTAATGTGTTCATAGAACACTTAGAAAGCATCTCATATTTTAATGTTGATATTATTAGTTTTCGTAAAAGAAGGGTAGGATAATTAACGCAGATAAAGTGTTCAGAAATGTGTTTTATTTGGTATTTAGTTCTCACTTTAAAAACATAGGATTATATTAATAGAAAGACCTACATTTTCTTTCAGACATGAGTTTAAATATTTAAAATTTAGCTAATATCAGCGGTGAAAGAAATTTTAGTTAAATTATTTAATTACTACACAAAACTATGTTTTGTTACTAAACGTTTATAAAAAAATACATTTTAATCCTCTATCGTAATAAATAATCACGTCAAAGCTTACAGCTTGTTTCGGATTGACTACTTTAAATAACTATAAAGGAATAATTACTATACATCGTTATCATTTTTTTTATTAAAACGTCAAGAACACAAAATGTAAAACCAACTAAATCTGGGACATTCAAAGAAAACTATACACTATGTCCTACTAGCGGTACTGGTTATCCGCATTTAACTCCAATAATGGTTAAGGAATAAGTAAGATTAACTTTAGAGGAAATATACCCATATTTGCGTCACGAAAAATTGGAAAACCCCAATGGTGAAACCACTCATAGTGCACTAGGACAAGATTCAAACACTTACTTTCCCAGCACCAAAAATCCAGACTCGAGCCTGACATTTAGTCATTGATACGTATAACCAAATAATTATTAACAAATTTATCTAGTGGTTGCGGATGAGAAAGGGGTTTAGAGAAACTGTCTCTTCATAAGTCCAGAGATAAATTTGTAAAATCTCTTCCTTTATTGCAGGCTGATTTTCAAGATCCGTCAATGGAGATCCAGTCTTTCTAAGGGGCCGTCCTTAAATTACGAAAGATTTTTTTGAGAAAAGGTGAGGGATCAGTATATTTTTATGTTTCCTTACTAAAGAACGGGTTTAGGGGGGAGGGAGGGGAGGTTGGTCGAAATCTATTTTACGTAAGGCTTTTTAAGTGTAGGTAAGACAAAAACTAAAAATAAGACAGGGAATTACAAAAATGTTTCATTTTCATTCATTGACTAACCCCATTTTAATCAATAATTTTCACTGTTTATAGAAATAAAAGTCATATCACTCGATTTATTGCCAATCCTAGTGTCTAAAAATAACTAAATGATTAAAATAAGCTAACTAAGTAAATCGTATAAAAATATGTAAAATAGAAGGGTGGGGAGGAATACGGCTGACGGAAAATCTTATGATCCCTTACTTAGAAGGAGTGGGTGATCGAAAATCACGGGAAAAAACCTTCCGTAATTTAGGTACGGCCTCTAAGCCTAATGGCTTGATCACGTGCCCACCAGTGAGGGCTTTCGGTCCCTTATATCCAATGGTGAAAAGAGATAAGGCCTTTCAAATAAACTTAGCGTTGTGTTAAACAGAATTTCACAAAGGGAAATAATTTAGGGTCCACATTATTTTAGACTAAAATTGAATAAAAAATTAAATTAATTTTTTTTTAAGATTTTGGATCAAAATTTCACCTAAGAAATTGAATTTTTATTGAGTTAAGCTTGTTGCAACGGGAAATAAACTATACAATCTTTTTCTTGCTCATTTTAACTTCCTCCTTTTACTTCAAACATACCTTTCCATTTCTTAAAGATCTATCATCAAATTATGAGTTCTTGATTGAAGTGCTTCAAAAAGCAATGAATAAAGTCAATATGACTGGAAGCCCATCTTCTTGACCTGTTAATCATAGTGACCAACTTAAGAGATTTAGAAAAATCAGGTTATAACCCGATCAAGAACCAAAAAACTAATATTTCACTACACCATTCATCAACGAAATTCAACTATCATTGTACTAAAAATTATGTTTTGGTGTCTTAATTTAGGTGTTTCTGTTCAAGGAAAGTTAGATTTAAATCATGTGTTTCTATAAGCAGGGGTTCACAGAGAAATTCTTCTTAGGGGGGTCCAAAGTAAAGAAGTTACAGGTCAATAGTCAATCCAATCCATTACTCGTATAAGACTCATACCTTGAACAAATTACTTACTGAATCTTTTATATACAGACCGTATTTTTGAGATATTGGGCTATTTTCAACCCCTGCTTTGATGTGATTTAACATTGATAAATCATTGATTTGTATTTAATATTTTATTTATAGGCTACTTCATGATTACCAGGGGAGGGTTCGGATCTGCTGGACGACCTTCGTGTGTGCACCCTTGACTATAAGCCTATAGTTAAAATTTGTATTATTATTATTATTATTATTATATAGCACTGCATCTTACTACCCGTTGGGGTTATACGCTTTAAGTACTAATAACGCTAATGGATTAGGAATTGGGAAGGTTTAATTAGAGGAAGTAAATTCACATTTGCTTGGAGGGAGAGTGGAAAACCATTTAGAAAATCCACCCCCAGTTCACCCGACCAAGTATAGTTAAAAAGATTTGATTAAATATATCATTGTACTAAACAACTTTATCTCGAGTAGTAACATTTTCTAAACATTATATTCTCTTTAAGATCGGTTGGTTATATAGCTTAGTTATAACCAGTATTTTTATTATATTTTAGGTCCATACTAATTTACTTAGCACAACACTATTTATCATAGATATTATATTGTGTAGGAATAAGGAAGGTATTCATAAGAATTAATTAACAGGAGCGTAGAGGTTTTAAAGTAGTTGAGCGCAGTAGAACATGAGTATAAGCCAAATGTATTAGCACTTGAGCTCATGGACTCGGGTACGAGAAAAAGCTAGTCTTTTCTTTCTAATGTTTTTATTTCATTGAATCTTTTTGTTAGGTTAAATAAACTAGGATATACTAGGTTAGTTTAAGTCAGGTCAGATTCTATAAGTTTGTGTATCCTTCGTAAAGGGCACAAGGCTTCCCCAGTTTCTTTGGATCGTTTTCAATCTTTCAAAATAACCCTAACTATAGTGAATATACAATAATAATTATAGTGCATTTTTCAAGATCGTAGGTAGAATTCACAGTCAGGAAACGCAAATTGACTTTTGAAATATTTGGTGGATAAACTGATTACAAACAAAGCAGGGAAAAACAACATTCCTCAATTCTAGTCCTCTTAACCCAGTCCAACTGCTACAGATTCAGAGTGAAGGGAGAATGGTAAACCCACAGTGATAAAAAGTGGAAAATCACTCGAAAAGCTCCTGGCCAATGATTGAGCTTCAACTTTCCCATAATTTGCAACACATTCCTTTGTGAACCGGACGCTTTAGACCATGTGATCATCGATGTGAAGTCTTAGTAAAAAAAAACTGTCGATAAAGATATCTTCCCATGTATAGGTTTCCTTTCACTTATAGCTTAACCCTCATTCATGATCATACATAGATTGGAATCAAACTTTGACCCTTATACCCAAAGGTGACCCAAGCTCCCTTTAATGTGCCAAGTCTCATGCATTTAGGTTTTATGATCGTGGAGTTATGACCCTGACACACATACACAATCACACACACAAACACACTGGAACATAGAATATTTTATTGTTATCGAAATCTCCTATATGTTTCGTTTTATGTCGATCCGGCAATAAATTGCCTTCCCTTAAGTTAAGACTCGTAATATTTGAATAACAGTGCAAACCCCAATAAAATACTAACGTCCTTTTGGTTCTACCCACCATCTATTCAAATGACCTTGAACATATAATCGTTCTCCTCTATCACCCAGCTACGTGGTGAACAAGAGGCAACTTAATATGTATATATATATATATATATATATAATATGTGCGAATCTTATATAAACATATTATATACGTGTATGGGACCATGTATTTTTTATTACAGAATCGTATTTTGCGAAAAAAAACAAGTAACTTTTGTCTTACCCACTTTTTCATCCGAGGCCTATTTTTGATGCTATTTAATGAATTAAAGAAAAATACGTATGACGTTTTTGGAATGGTTTTTATTTCAATTTATTTCCTACTATAATATGACGAGAGTAAACAATCAAGAGTAAAACGGTCTCACAACCCACATGGCCACTGGATTTGGTATCATCTTAGTAAATTAAAACCATATATATATATCGACACCTTTCTCTGCGGGCCCACTGGAGCGGGTGTCATCTTACCAAATTAAAACTATTACGTCATTGAAAACGTTGCAAAGAGAGTCACTCATGTAGCAAAAAAAAAAAAAAAAACAGTTGTACTGTACCTCGCGTATCTGAGAGGATTCAGCAAGTGGGGTTGGAATGGGGGGGTAGGTAGTACGGCGTCATAAGGGTTTGTATCAGATAGGAGGGTAGTTCTCTATTCGGGGGAGGGGTGCGATAGTGCAGCTGGTCATGTGTTCATAATGTGTCCCTGGTGGGTGACAGTTACGACCATGACACCGTATATGAATTAACCTCCTGAGAGATAAGGTAGGCAGTCAGCCATTCAGAGAGATAGCCCGTCTACCATTGGTAAGGGAGGTCAACCTCAGGGCAGGAGGACTCTGGTCACATTCCAGGGGATGCTTCAAAATGTTTATATCATTTAAGCAAGGGATCTTTTAAATAATAATTTTAAAAAACACACGTCTCACTACCCGTTTGGGTTTGATGCAGACACAATTACGCTAATGTGTTAGGGATGAGGACAATATATTTTAGAGTGAAGGTAGCCGGTTTCCGTGGCCGCATAGTCTAAGCAAAGCCATTTTAAAACCTTCGTAGGCGCTAGGCACTTTTATTTCTAGAAGGCTGTGTTTCCAATATTTTTACTAATTGTTATGCTAATTTTATCCTTTGCATGCACAAAAAACAATTTATGAATCTTGAAAATACTCGCAAATTTCAATGCACCGTGAATACCTCTTAAATTTAGCTGACGTAAAATCCTGTGTCAGCGAATGGTTCGCGTTACGTGAAATGCAACTACGCGTAAGGTTGTACGCATAACATCATAACCCTGGAAATAATTTCAAATATTCTTTTCTAAAACAGTTTTCCTGTGAAATAAAATAATAACCGTCTCGCAGAGTCATAAACTCACATGCTGTAATATTTTGTTTGACGAGACACTATAGCATGCGGGAGAAAGTAAGGTAAAAAAAGATGCTGACAATATTGAAGAGCTTTCAGTCGAGTGGAGTACTTCAGTGTATTTACATTAAAATGACGGTACAAACTAGACCAGCCGTAGGAAAACTGCAGCCCACAACGTCAATTTGTGCAGCCCTCACACAAATTTAAGACCTTCATGATTGTATTAACAAAAATTAAACACATAATCAATGGGTGATTTTGAACACGTGAACAAATGAGCACGCTCGTTTATAATGTTACATGTGTACAATCATAAGCTTATGTACACAGTAATTACGGTAGCTATATGAATAGTAATTAATAAATGTATTTTAGTGTAAAAATAAAGTTAAATATTTAGTAAATTTAGAATGTTGTCACATTCTGCCTGCTAGAAACTTTACAGATGTCCATTGCCCTCGTGGAAAAAATTTCCCCACCCCTTCACTAGACCTATATTTTTTTTAGCACTGCGTCTTACTATCCCTTCGGGCTGTACGCTTATGTACTAATTAAGCCGATGGTTTTAGGGAATAGGAAGGAAGGGGAACCACATTTGCGTGGAGGAAGAGTGGAAAACAATTTTGTAAAAGCCACCCTCAGTACACCCAACTGAGATTCGAAACTCCATCTACCCGTCATTGGCAGTCTAGTCCACTACAAGAGTAGCGCGTTATACCACGCAGCCACCGAAACAGGTACTTAAATTAATTTGTATATGATAGTATCAGTGAGGCTACCGATAAACGCGACCATTTACATTAGTGTTGCTTTATTTAAATTTCAAAATAGATATTTTAAATTAAAATATGCCACTTTTCTTACTTTGGGATTTTGTTGTGTGCTTTTTTTCAGGTGAAGAAATGTAGGCCTTAAAAGGTTCGTAGGCCCTAGACACTGTGCCTAAAGGTCTAAGGCGTCACTCAAGCAATAGACTAGACTTCCGATCACGGGGAGATGGTGGTTTGATCCCGGTCGGGATTACTGAGTGTGTGTTATCCTAAATTGTTTCCTACTCTCTCTCCAAGCAAATGAGGATCTTAATTAGTAAATAAACGTATAATCCAAACGTGTAGTAAGATGTGGTGCTAAAAATATAAATACATTTAAAAAAATGTAGCCATATTTTCTTGGAGAGTGAATATGAATTCAAATAGAAATATGCCTAGCCTCCACATCTCTGATAAACCAAACTAGATGAGCATGACATCCAGTCCACGCGCCTACCAATACGCTTTACTAACATGATTAATTCTCATAACCCTTATGTCATCAATCTTGCGATTGCCATCCTGGGCAGAATTTTTCACATATTTGTACCTTATTGTGGCAATATCGTCACTATCTGATTTATGTGCTCCAATATTGATCACCCGTTTGAATTTCTCTCCTCCACATCCCGTTCTATGATTATTATATTCATCAAACTATCTTATCTCAGTATATGTTCTACCATGCTGACTCTTCTTTGTTGTGTACCTTTGCAGAGTTTCCTTTCTTCATTTCTTTTCTTAGCACGTCTATATTTGAAACAATCATAATCATCACATTAGTAATCCTGGTGGTCATATTTGTTTTTTATTGTGGTTGTAGATGACCTGGCGGTCTAGGGGTAAGGTGTCAGACTTCTATGCCGGCAGCCGGGGTTCAATCCTCGGTCCCGGCAAAGATTTATCTGATTACCAAACCCTTCCTTCACCTCTGACAAGACATCTTGTGAATGTGGGGAATGCCAGGTCTCCACCGTGGTTCGGATTCCACGTTAAACTGTAGGTCCTCCATTTCATCTCACAATCACCCTACCATTACACATTAGCGTAAGTGCTTATAACCCGAACGGGTAGTAAGACGCGATGCTAATAATAATATTGTGGTTGTTGCTTTTTTAAGTTAAGTACTATACGTTTATAGGTTGTGTTGATGTGAACTTATTTTTAGAAATTACACGCTGAACACCTTCGATTTAATTGTTATAGATTATATTTGAACATATACACATCGATGAGGACGCGGACAAAGGAGTTAGAACCGTTAATGGTGTTCTTTTTTATTTGTCTGCTGAGGAGGTTGGATTTCAAGTCCCAACTGAGTATACTGGTAAGTTTTTTTACTATATGACGCAAATTTTGGTTCACTTTCTCCCAATTTTTCCTTCCTTTACTTGATTAGTCTAAGTATACGGATAGGTGGGGTAGTATTAAAGTGGATTATTGTAGAATTTGAATTAACTTTCCGCTCACTATACCAGTTCAAACTCTCCGCAACTAACATTAGTTTAAGATCACAATAGGATGAAAGGAAATTTTAAAAACAACACAATATTTAGTTTAATATAAATTGGGGAAAACCACCATAGACTGGGATTCGAACCTAGTCCCAACCACCTTTTAAATCTAAATTGAGTGTACTCTGCGGTTATTTTTACTTTTTACTCTGAGAGTGTTTGTTGGATCTTATCAAATATTTAAGGTTTAAAGATAATGTATATTCATTTATTGAATTAGTTGGACAAACTTAAAGATTTTTTTACACCCGTATTTTGGCCGTGTGATTTAAGGCGATAAACTCCTATAAGATATGGTCAAAGCTAAGTTAGAGAGGATGAGATTAAAATCCTGGTAGGCTACATTAGAATGATGGGCCTCCTCCTCATGTAATTAATGACCTAAGTATTTTCTTATTCCTTCTCTACGATAAAACGGGTACATTTCATTAAAATTGAATTATATGTACACAAATCAAAATAAATTGTAGGCTGAACAACTTAAAATAGATATATTTACTAAAAGCTCATAAGATTTGTGAAGCGAATATATTGTCGCAGAAACACTCCACTGAGGAGCATAATTATTCCCAGATACAGAAACAGTAATAAAATAGGAAGGTCTTTACCTACCAAAGAACATAAAAATCCATTTAAATGTTCATATATATATATATATATATATTATGAAGATATATAAACATTTGCCCTTCAGTAAACTTCATCTAATTTTATGATTAGATATATAATTCCCAAAACTCTCCGAGGAACATTATGAAAACCCTAGATACCAAGTCTTAGCCTAATCAGTAAAATGGTTTTGGCTCTAGTCCTATATATAGAGAGAGAGAAAGAGACAAACAAAAGGCATTGCGAAAATCCCTTTCTCGGGATCAGAGGGCCAGAAAACGTGAACATTTATCTAAATATCAAGTTTGATTGTTTTGACAGTCACAATACTACTCTCTCCGAGGGTTAAAGACAAAGTAAAAATAGTTAGTCCTTAGGTGTTTTTTTAGATTTAAGCTAGGTCCCCAAATATAAATATTTTAGTTGTCTTCTTCCTATTTATAATCAAATAAAACTGGTATAAACAGCCTATGTAAGTTACTTGTGCAACTCACTCAGAGGAAACTATATATTAGAAAATAATTTTAGATTCTAGCGATTTTTTATAGAACCTATTCATTTCACTCCTTTGTTGTACGAACACAGAGCCAAGAGGCCGTATCTAATACACAAAACTCCATTTTATATTTTTAGAGAACAAAATAAAGTTGTGTGAATAATCCATATTATACCGAAACCCTTTGTGGGACGTAGCTATTCCTTTTCATTCCCATCACCGTATTTGAACACAAAGTTATTTTCTCTTTCATGTTTAGTCTGCCCCTAAAATAGGTTTAAAAATATATACACGAGGAATTATTGTGGATGAATCTATTATAAGCGTAGTCCCTTGATACAAAGTGTTTAAATATAGATAACATAATATATTTTAGCTATATGACAATTACCGTACCTTAAAAATAATATTTTAGCACGTCTAGTAAATTGTAGCTTGTAGTTTTTGTTCAGATTGGTGGGTTTCCTTAAATAATGTAATTTGTCCAGGTCTAGTTGTAAGAGAGGCCTCTTATCGCCATAATCGATACGATTACATAACATATTATCAAAATAAGCATAATAAATTGGTAAAAGATTAGAATATTTAAACTTTTTAACACTATATTTTTCTTAGGTTTAAAATACGCTCTCAAAGACATTTTTTTAAGACTTTGAATTTAATACCTTAGATTTGAAACGGATAGTAAGACGCGACGCTAAAAATAAAGTGATAACTTACACTTAACTTGTAAGTCATGAACTAATTGGTTCAAGCTGAGACATCTACTTAAATTGTTTTCCAGATTTTAATAGCTACTGAACAATAAATATTGAATAGTTAGTTATTTTTTATATTATTTATTGGTATGAATACAATTATTATAATGTAATCTTTATACTAAATGTATGTATAGGCCTTTTGTTTATTGTGACATAGATATGAGAGTGTCTGTTGATAGTTAATATACATTCACAAGTGAGGCAATATGTGAGATTACTGAATTTTAATTTTAAAATGGAATAGACCAAATAACTTTGAAGAAATAAGCAGAGAAACTCAGGTGAACCAGTATTTGATAGTGGTGTTCCTGATTCTGTAATTTTTGCCTTTTCCATGGTGCAGGGCATTGGGGTGTTGATATAATTTAGTTGACACACCTTAGAACGAAGTGCTATTCGATGGCTTATTCCATGAAGTGGGTAACTATAGAAAATGTATGCACACTAGCGTGAGGAGAGGATGATAATTTACATGTGGTAAACCACCCCCAATACATCCAGACGGTATTCAACCCCCCTTTCACCAGTGATCCAGTACTATGCAAGCTTCTAAGCTTCGACTCTAAAGTTCTATGCCTTTTTAATGTTTACAGAATTATATTTTCAACTTTTCCCTGATTAGGTTTCTCCCAGTTTTTCTTAGTGAATGATGAGTTTTCTCTTTAATATATTGATTATAACATGCTAGTAGCTACTAGCATTATTAAATTAAAATATTAAAAGCTCCTTTTCCAGTAGGCCTATTAAATGCTTAGAGTATAATATGTGTAAAAGTGTAATGTGATATAAAAAACAAACAATTTAGAAGCATCTCATGATAGTGTGTCAAATTCACGCAACGTTTTTTAACAAGCAAGGCAAAAATTATTTCGCCCTGGTTTGGATGTTTAGGTGCGAAATGAATGGGTTTTGTTTGGCTGACTGTGTATTAAAAATTCCATGACGTTTCCCGGTTTTCTCTGATGTAGAAAAAAATCACACATATTTTTTAGATTGTCCTTGCCCATAGCTACCATATGTAGAGACAACACAAACTGCTTTAAAGCGTGTAAAAATGTATTAAAAATTATATAGCTCCAATAAGGAAATACCATTAATGGAGTAGCAAATTTCCCAATTTATATCAGCCGACATTAAACTTTCAATTAGAGGCGCACGTGACCATAAAATGGAAGCGACAGTAGTTAATAAACTCCCCCTCGAGAGAGAGGAGGGGATTGTTAAATGTATGATAGGAATGGGTGTGTGAAGGGATGGATCGTTGGTAAAGAAGCTACTTACTACGAGGACATTTTAGCTTATGTACTATAAGACGCATGCGCATAAACTAGTAAAAACAAATATACGGTCCTCCAACATCTTAGCAAGAGCTAAACTAAAACACTCCCAATAGTTAATCATGTTTTGTTGAAATATATGATTGTTTGTTTTGTTCATCCATCTGGATTTATATATATATATATATATATATATATATATATATATATATA
>CABFOW010000495.1:223653-257216 GCA_902141385.1 Timema californicum | reverse complement strand
CAAAGAACTGGGATAGCCCTCATTATATAGCCCTGTCTTTTACCCAAACAGGTTAGCATGCTTGGAGAGCATCAGTTTTGCTTATCCTGGTTTGACCAAATATGATGAATTTGTAATTTGAAAATCCGATAGATGTACTGAGATTTTTTTTAGAAATAATTTCCCACTCTCTCGTCTCAAATATTCGGGAATATCTCCCTTTATTTGTATCTTCCTCATCCCTTTCCCATTAGTATAAATATGCTAATAGCCCGGACTCAAGATGCAAAGCACAAAGAAAACAACTCTTCTTTACCTACGAAAATAAGCAAAGCTTTAAGTATTTGAGAGATAACATCCATCTTCGCAGTAAAAATAATTTGAACCTTCCAATTAATTTTCTTTCAAAAATAAAAGTTTAATAATTCAAAATTGACTTCACGAGCATTACAATATTTTAATCTGAAAAGTTTTCTCACTTAAAACATGAAGTAAAATCTGTTTTTTTTAAGTCCGCGTTCTCGTTTTTAATTTTACTAAACAGAAGCTTATTAACCCAGAAACTTTTAGCGAATCAATGTCTTTACTAGTTAAATAAAGATCAAAGTAAATTAAAACTGTTAATCATTTGCTTTGACAGTTTTATTTAGTTTTAAATGAAGCTTTAATTTGATGTCGGTAGGTGTTTAATTATTTCATTCAGATAGAAAACAGTGAAATGGTAAGTTTTCACTGCCAGTCACAAAATTCCGCGATCTAAAATAATTAAGGACTTTAAATAATGTGCGAAGCTTTGAAATGTTTACTCTGAATCCTAATTTAACTAAGGTTTGTATTCGATTTAAGATTCCGGATACTAATGTTTGAAAGATTCAAATCGGATTTAAAATTCCCCATAGATCCACTTTTAAAATATAATCCAAACAGTGACGCTTCAGGTAAATCATGTGTGCGTATTTACATTTTAATTTAATGGATCAACCTACATTATTTTTTATTTATTTATTTCGTCTAACATAGCTAGACTTTATTTTTTATAAATACTCAATGTAGCTTAATAGTTTATTTTTATTCATTTCTATTTTTAGCACCGCGTCTTACTAACTGTTCAAATAATAATCACGCAAATGTACTGGGGATAAGAAAGGTGGAATTTAGAAGGAGTGTACCTTAATTTGCGCTAAGGAAAAAGAGAAAACTATTTAGGAAAAATAACATCCTGTACACCTGACTGGGATTTGAACCCCGGTACCCCGGTCATCGTCAGTCTAGTACATTGCGAGAGTGGCGCCTTAGGTCTTATACCGTGTGGCCACTGAGGAAGGTGATTAGAAAGTAAGATATTGGAATTGCACAGGTTTATCAGACTTCTACCAAATATTTCTAACATAAAAGTCTACCACTGAGCCATAAATTATTCTTGCAGACAACCAACACTAATCACTTTGTGATGCATATGAATTAAGCTGTTTTTAGTGCAACTATTGAACGTGATGATTTAAAAAAATTGGGTGAGAAATAATGTCGAAAATGCTCCGTTTTTAGGTATGATCGTTGAAGGTACCGTTTATGTTTAAGTCGATAAGCATGAAACTTCTCTGAAAGACTTTATTATTTTAGAATGTTTTCTAAAATGTTAAACTTTTTAGTAAGAAGAGTTACAATTTAAAATAATAAGACTTGAGATTTGATGTTCTACTAATGTTTTTATTTAATCAAGTGTAACTAAATCAGTAAAAGTTCACTAATCATTGTAAAAGGAATTAACTTTTTTTTAAAGTTAATAAGAGATTAACTATGGTTAATTTCTTTTTCTATTTGAGATGCAGAATGTTAAATGTAATTCACTTTAAAACACAATGAAAGAAAATATTTGATGTTCTAATAATGTTTTTATTTAATCAAGTGGAACTAAATCAGTAAAAGTTAACTAAACATTGTAAAAGGAATTAACTTTTTTTTTAAGTTAGTAAGAGATTAACTATGGTTAATTTCTTTTTCTATTTGAGATGCAGAATTTTAAATGTAATTCACTTTAAAATACAATGAAAGAAAATATTTTGAATAAAAATTAGATTAAATGAGCTATAAAAATTGACTAGTGATGAAAAGTTATAAAGTTAAATTATTGTTAAATACAAATTATCAAATAATATATTAAAAAATGACAAGTATTTGTAAATACATTTTAAATAAAAACAATAAGATGAATAAAATTGGAAATATATGTTTCTTTGAAAGACTTTGTTTCTAGTACCAACCCTTTTCTGTGGCCGTATGGTCTTAGACGCTACTCTTACAATATACTAGACTGCCGATAATGGGGATGTATTGGTTCGATCCCGGTCGGACGTAAAAAGGGTGTTTATTTTATAAAGGGTTTCCAACTATGTGTCCACGCAAATGTGAGTACACTTCCTCCTAATTAAACTTTCCTTATCCCTAGCCCATTAGCGTAATTATTACATGAGCGTATATCCCGAATGGGTAGTAATATGCAGAGCTAAAAAAATAATCTAGTTCTGGTTGAGTATAAATTCAGTTCCCAAATGGTCCAGAAACGGACGTGACGCAAGTCTCTCGGAGTTCGGTATATTTACGGTCTTGGGCTCTTCGTATCTCTTCCATTCTTTACCCTTCTCCTACGTGCGAAGGGCTGGTAAAACCAACACTAGAATAATTGTCTGTGCAGACGCCACCGTGACGTTGGTACTGTACTGTGTCGGCAAGATGGGCATCTCCTCTTCCTTCGTGGTGCTGCCTCTGATGGCCTCGGAGCTGTACCCCACCGTGGTGCGAGGTCTTGGGATGAGCACCAGTTCCGTGGTGGGGATGCTGGGGCCAGTCTTCATTCCTCTCATCAACTACCTGGTGAGACCGTATTTAAAAAAAAAACATGTTTGTGCTTATTGGGTTTTATAACATCTATCTAATAAGGATGTTCGAAGACTACTTTTGAAATGCGAAGCGAAGCTTGAAACATGCGAATCAAACTCAAAACCGAAGATTAAGATGAATATTTTTGTTGTTGTCATATGACACTACTTTTAATATTTAAATTACCCATTAAGTTTATTATGGTCAAGATTAATGTGTACATTAATAAACAAATCACATTATTCAAGAACAGAGCAATACACCAACCAAGTTCTCCAAGAATTAACATGACACATCTCAGCAAATAAAAGTTGCAAAAATGCACAATTTTCACATAGAATATACCTACCAGTAGGCCCTATATCTTTCTTTATTCTATTATCCGGTACAACTAAGCAAATAAGCCTACACACATTTTCTAGCATATTATAGTTTATAAAAGCAAAGCAAAATGTAAATACATTCCCGTGTAAGTGTAGAAAACATGTATTTCCATATTTTCCTTCACGAATGGTATTGTGGCCCTCCCTATCTTCCAAGCTACGCCATAGTGAAAACGTGCAAGGTAGACAGACTTGCTATCATTCATGGTAAATCTAATAAATTTAAATAATTGTTTATAGATTTTTCGGGACTTTAGACTTAGATTTTAATTTTAATGTTCGTCTTTTGCTTACTATCTAAAAAATATGATTTTAAAGATAATAGACTAAATCATTAATTTTTTAGATAAGGATATATAAAAGTGTAGGGAACGGCCCAAGCCCTCTTATTTATTAATAATTGTTTAAAAATATGTAAAACAGGAACAGATTATTTTGGCATTGTATATAGAATGTCGCCTAGCTATGATGTCACGGTAAAAAAAAACCTATGATGTCACGGTAAGTCTAGATAGGATCTCCCATGTTAATGTACGATATTTTGGCATTGTATATAGAATGTCGCCTAGCTATGATGTCACGGTAAGTCTAGATAGGATCTCCCATGTTAATGTACGAGTTACGTTACGTAGCTACGTTTTATTCGACGAGTTTTAAAATCATGGCATTGAAAAAACATATATTCTTAGAAGAATTCTAAAAATTACATCGTCACAAAAAGATTGTTTGATCTTAAAGCATTTTTTGTAGGCGCATTTAAAAAAATCGTACACGGCTCAAGCTATTCGGTTTATTCACAAAAACGGCATATAGGTACGTATGTTCCTACTGGGATGTAGATTAAAAATAGTCCGTGGACTCATTCTTGTCAAGAATAGGAAGCAAGAAAAAAGTAAATTTTGAAATGCTTTTAGATGTTTTCAAGGAGCAACTAATAGAGTGAGTATTTATACTCGTCAATGGTAGAGGGGAAGTGTCATAAGTAGGTAAATTAGAGGACTCAAAGGGTGAACTGCTCCTTTTCTTCCCTCCACTTAAATCGATTGTTTTTTATGAATAGAAATTTGCCCAACCTCTCTGCTCTTTTAGATAAGGTATTTAAAAATACTTCACTTAAGGGTTCACTCAAAAAACCGTATTTTTTTAAATTTAAAACAAACCGAATTTAAGTGATACATAAATAAATTTTGATTTTGATTTAGTTTTAAAACTGTCATTATTATTACTATCAATAATAGTCAAAAATGTAATATTTCCTTTTTATTTTTAATCAAATTTAAAATTCTAGTAATTGATTAAAAAGTAAATAAAATTCGTTAATAATAAACAAGAATGACTACCACAAGGCATTTCAAATATGGACAAAATATATTTTCCGTCTGTTGTGTATATTGCCCTATAATTGGCTAAAAACCTCTTCTTACATTCTCATTGGTTAATACGTCTCAAGTTAAGCCACGCCCACATACTCCGTATCCGTAAGGTATGTAGTGGCCTGTAAGAGATCAATTCCACACTAACATATGGCACTGTCTACAGAGTACTGATCATTAAGCTCTCATTTCTTATAACTCAAATTTAACTTTCTAAGGACTAGTCGATACGGACTGCTAAGTACTACCAATCACATAAAACTACCAATAATGGGGATATTGAGGTTCGAATCTTGGTCGGGTGTACAGAGTGTGTTTTTTCCTAATTGTTTTGCACTTTCCCTCCCTGCGAGTGTTGGTACACTTCCTCTAAGTATAACCTTAACCCCTAAAACCATTAGCGCTACTACTACACAAGACACGTTGCTAAAAAAAATCTCAGCAAAGTAAATATGTCCTTGCACATCGAAATGAAAGCATTAATGACAGCGAAAGTATTATTCCCTACGGAAATAATTACAAAATGAAATTATAGTTTTACGCACGGAATTATTTAAGAAGTGTTATTTTTAAACGGTAGTGTGGAATCTCGGAGTCAATTTCCTGAGAAATATCAAGTTCTCAGAAAGAGTGGCCTCGCTTTGATAGGTTAAACTTCCCATTAGTAGTCTTAATGAAAATATAATAGAAAAGTAGCGCCACTTGTAGGAATTTGATGTCATTGCTCACGTCACCCAGTTCACAGCAGTTATATTTTAATACTATAACAGCGAAACATACATTTTTTTTTAAATAAGTAGAGTAATGACATTAATAGGATATTGGTGTGAATTTTAAAGGTTTATTTATTATTTCAAGTTCCAAAATGTCACCTTATTGTTAACAACTTGGTTTGTCTTTCATATAGCTTTGTGTATGTAACGCGCTGGTGTGAACTGAGTGACGTCACAAACCCAGCCAATTAGATGTATGTCTTCATCTGGCACTACCTTCTATTCTATTTACATTGGTCTTAATAAACCCCTGCTTCACATATCACGTCTACTTGCATCTTGGTCTAGATAATTTCCTTTTAAAAGTTTATTTGGACATGGTCTCCGACTTTCTCATTGAGGCACGTTCGCTTGATTAAGGATACGAACTGTGTATACGCGATTTTCATTTCTAAGGACCATTAAGACTTAGGGACTATATGGATGCGGAGCCTACAGACTCGATAAACAAGGTTTTACATGTTAAGCAGCCTTGAAATTACCAGTCCTCTCGAAAATTGCATCCCTGGACCTCCGTAGATCGAGGATCCTGATGAGAGACTATGCAAATATTAAATCAAATTCTGTATTTCTAACTCACAAAAATATAATGGCTGCCCAATATCACAGGTCCAGGAAACCAGAAATAAATACTGCTACTCAATTGAAGTCATCAAACTCTGATATGGATAAAGAATTGCAAACCACATGGAATGAGCAGATGTCTACTGAAGGTCTACCCCCACAAGACCCTACAGTTACACTTTCAGGATTTCTTCTCCCAAGACCAACGTGGACTAAGCTCAACAGGGAACTGGGCATGGAAGGTGCGCCAACTCAGTCCAGTGGGGGAAGATAAACGTTAGCCCTGACTGCGATTGTGGAGTAGAAAGGCAGACGATATCTCACATTGTGAGATATTACCCACTTAGATCCTTCCCCGATCAAGTAACTGACTTCCAAAATCTGACATCTGATGCCGTCTACTGGCTGGAGCACCTTGATGTCCAACTTTAATTATTGCTTGGAAATTAATGCACACCTTGACGTTCAACCCATATTGTATTATAATATTCATACAAAAACCATCAATAGGAAACCATACTCTAAAGAAAAAAATTAAAATAAATAACTTAGTATTATTTAATTAGGTTAGAAAGCTCATTTCACTACTTTTGGCCAACCTGTATTTAGAAGTTATGTTTTGTACGTGACATCCTTCCGCCTTCTTCCCAAAGAAGTAAATACTGGATCCAACTATGCTAGAAAAAGGGAGGAGTTAACGTAAGACATAGGTGAAGAAGTTGTTTTAAACGTCACATCTTTCTTGCCCTTGTAGGGTGATGAGATGCTGATTCTGCCCCTCCTGGTGATGGGAGCGCTCCTAGTGGCTGGTGGTGTATGCAGTCTCCTGCTTCCAGAGACTTTGAACCAACATCTGCCCCAGACACTCGAGGATGGAGAGGAGTTTGGTCGCAACTGGGGTTGGCGGGACTGGATCACGTGCTGCCCTCCAAGGTGAGATTGCCCATAGGCATGGGCTATGTTTTCGCACCTAATTCACTAGAGAAAGTTTAACTCAAATAACTATAACAACTATTACTAAACCTGTGCTAGTGAACATATCTAAATAGGTGACCTGGTGGTCTAGGGGTAAGGTCTCAGACTTCTATGCTGGCGGCCGGGGTTCAATCCTCGGTCCCGGCATAGATTTATCTGATTATCAAACCCTTCCTTCACCTCTGACAAGACATCTTGTGAATGTGGGGAATGCCAGGCCTCCACCGTGGTTCGGATTCCACGTTAAACTGTAGGTCCTCCATTTCATCTCACAATCACCCTACCATTACACATTAGCGTAAGTGCGTATAACCCGAACGGGTAATAAGACGCGGTGCTAATAATAATAATATAATATCTAAATACCAAGCTCATTAAGTCTGGCTTTTCATGGATGGGGAGGTTGGGGCTCTAATCCCGGCTAGGTGTACTGGGGGTATTTAAAATTTAGGTTTTTCGAAAGCAGGGTGTTTAGGAAGATATTTAGTCCAAATGGGATGAGGCTACTAGAAAGTGGAAGAGGCTATATAATGATGAGTTACATTCCTTGTATTTATCACAAGATATCGTTAGGATAGTCAAATCTCGCAGAATACGTTTGACAGGACATGCAGCGTAAATGGGATCATTTAGAACCGTGTTCATGGTACTGACTGGTAAACCCAGTGGAAAGAGACCATTGGGAAGACCTAGACGCAGATGGGAGGATAACATTAGAATGGAGCTGCAAGAGATAGAGTGTAATGAGGTGGACTGGATAGAACTAGCTCAAGGTTGAGATAGGTGACGTCCTTTTGTAAGGGGGCGATGAATTTTCAAGTTCCTAATGTCATAGAGTAAGTAAGTAAGCTTTTTTTTATATCACCGCGTCTTACCACCTATTGAGGGTATTCGCATAATATGTAGTGCATTAATGTGAAAGGGACGTGTTAGGTTGAATTTAGAGTAAGTTTACCCGCATTTTCCTAGAGGGAGAGTAAAATACCATTTAGAGAAAACTAACCTCCCTACGCTAAACAAGGATTTGAACCCCAATCTTTTCATCAATGGGTTTATATTATATGGTGAGAGTGACGCCGACCATGCAGCCACCTAAGCATGCTACATTTAGCTACTTTTTTCAATAGAAAGATATTTGGTTCTACCTTTGTTTAGAAGGACAAGTAAATCATGTTCAATATGAAATCAGTGTTTGAGACTAGTTATTTAAAAATGTTATGGTCCATTCGTAAATATGTTTGACATGATTGTGGTCCATTTTTATAATTACATTATATTGTACAAAATTTGAAGAATGTGTAATGTAGTGTGAATACATGTTATCAACGTGGTTATCAACTCGGTTATCATATTATATTTCCTCAATCAAATATATATATTTTATAAAATAAATATGTCATTTTAATTAAATACAACCCTAAGATGAGTTAGAAGAAAATATGAGCTAAGAAACCGTATGCTTACCTGTTTTGTAACTGAAATATTTTATGGCAAAAATAATTAAAATATTGCTCCAGTTGATATGTTACTTTAGTGTTCTACATAAAGTTATCTCAAAAGTTATTGAATAACTTTTACAGGTATATTGACATATACAGGATTATTTTTAATTAATATAAAAACTCTTGGCAGTCAAGAAACATTTAATTTAGGTTAAAAGTAATCGACATTCAATTAGTTGCTTTTCAATGTTGCGTCACATAAGGTAGTCGTAAAGGTATACATATTATATACCAAGTCAAAACGAAATATAATGAAATATTTTATGAAAATATATGTATACATTTTGACTACTTGATGTTGTGAAACATTATAAAGCCATAAGTTGATTACTTTTAATCAAAATTAAATCTTTCTTGACTTCAGAATTTGAAAAATTCTTTACTAAAATTATTAACTTTACCAAGAATAAGATAAAAACGTCCTGGTCGGATCCTGCGATGGCCACGATAATTACTTGAACTGTTGAGGTTACTACACGGTGTGTAGGAAATTAAACAAAACCTATCTTCTTGAGCAGCATTTCTCAAAAGTGTAATCCTCGAAGTCCTGGGGCTCCTTGAGAATATTTCAAGGACTCCCCAAAACTTTGGAATCTAATAATACCATGCTTTCATACAATTCAAATAAAACAAAATAGTGTAACAGATTGAATGCAAAAGCAGATATTCTAATCCAGATGTATTTTTACTTTCTCGATATCTTACAGGTAGAGAAAGTATTACGATCATCAAAAAAATCGAAATCGAGATTTTGATGAATGTTGACGTTTCATGACTCCCCGAATCCTAAATTGTTTTTTGAATTTCCGTCTGTCTCTACCTTGAAATAGAGCCTAAACTATTTTACCGATCGGGATAAAACATGGTATCTAGGGTTTTCATAGGGTTACCCTAAGGGGTTTAGGAATTGGGTATCTAACCCTAAAGTTAAGGGTAATTCACTGAAGGGCAAAAAGAGGAAAAAAATCGATTTTCTCAAAATTGGCTCTAACGATTTTTATTAGATTTCATTTCTAAATATTTATGAACATTTCAAACAAAATGGCTACTCTCAATATTTCTGCAAAATGAATTTAAGGGTTCCAGTCGGATGCGTAAATTCTTATTTGTATCATATCTCCGTAACTCTTTGAGACATTAAATTACTTATTGCCAATATGTGGTGCTATTTATAACACAAATCTTTTATTTGAAACATATTTTTATAAAACTATTAACTGTAAAGAAATACTCAAATATAGATATATATACTTTACGAACACTTAAGGTAAATTATTGCGACCATAAAAAAATCTAACCAGAAATGTTGATAGATGTCGACGTTTCATGACCCCCGAACCCCGAAAGTGGTCTTTGCAATGCCCTCTGTCTGTGTCTCTGTTTAAACTTAAAATTAAGAGTAGTTTAATAAAGGACTAAAAGAGAATAAATTGATTTCCTCAAAATCAGCTCTAACGATATTCATTAAAATTTGTATCTAGGCGTTGACTAAGATAATAAATAAAATCTATGTTTTCATTTTCTTATGAAAATGAATTTTAGGGTACTTTACAAAACGGAAATTTCAGTATCTCCGCAACTATTTGAGATACTAAATAACTTATCATTGCAAAATTGTAGTATATTAAAAATTTAAAAAACTTATTTGAAATACATTTTTATAAAACCAACCATTTCTGAGATATTCTTAAATATATTCATACAGTTTTGTGAGCTTTAGTTGTAAATAAATACAACCTATGTTTTAACGCAATGATTCTCATGCTATAGTGTAAGAATCAAGCAAGTCTCTCAAAAAGTGTATGTTCTCTTTCCTTCAACCTCTTAGGGAAAATGCTTGTACAACAATGATATATCTCTATCATATTAGACTCAATAGTCAATATTTACCTATTTTATTGGTCAAAATTTAGAAATTAAAATTTAATAGTAGTGCGTTAACCATAATATGTGCAACCCCTAAGAAATATTGAAAATTTTAACCAGAAGTCGACATTTTAATACGACCCATGGGGACCTAATATCAAAATTTTTACTTTCTCGTTACCTTACAGGTAGAGCAATTATTGTGATCGTCAAAAAAAATCGAACTCCAGATTTTGATGAATGTTGACATTTAATAATCCCCCGAAACCGAAAAAGTTGTTTACGCCATGCCATCTGTCTGTCTGTCAGTCTGTACCTCCCCCCAGAGCCTAAACTGTTTTATAGATTAGGCTAAAACTTAGTATCTAGGGTTTTCATAGGGTTTCCCCGAGGGGTTTTTGGAATTAGAGATTTAACCCTAAAATAAAGGGTAGTTTACTGAAGGGCAGAAATAGAAAAAATCTATTTTCTCAAAATTCGCTAGAATAATTTTGATTAAGTTTTATATCTTAAAATTGTTTATCATATTTAATAAGAGGGCAATTCTCATTTCTTCATGAAAATGAACTTTAGGGTACTTTACGTGAAGTAAATTTTCCAATTTACATCATTTCTCCACAACTATTTGAGATATTAAATAGCTTATCATTATAAAATTGTAGAACTATTAAATATAAAAATCTTTTATTTGAAATATATTTTTATAAAACTAATAGTTTCCAAGTTATAACTTATAAGCAAATGTATATACTTTTTGATTCAAGTCTTTGAAAATGAATTTGATTTTTAATCTCTTTGGTGGATACAGATAATTCTCTTTTCTCAATTTTTCTGTAACAGTGTTCCTAATTCTTAATACCATAGAGTAAGTAAGTGTATATTACTTAGTGTATGATATTTGGTGAAGTGTTTCAACAACAATGTATAGACATCATTTGGTTTCACAAATCTTACGAAGTTTTTATTATTCAAGTCAGAAAATTAGATTTATCGTTATGCTCTTTGGTGGTCATAGATGTTCTTATTTTCTTAATGTTTCTGTAGAAGTGTATTCGTATGCGACCTGCGTACGCATACACTTGATTTGATTTATGTTTTTTGGTAAAATGTAATGATGCTCTTTTTACTTTTTTCTCGACCCATTGGAGAGATTAGTATTGTGGTTGTTAGAAAAAATTGAACTCAAAATTTATCAAAATTTTAACGTTCCACCCACTTTCACATTCTTTCATTAGTTATTTATTCCTTCAATTTATTTTTACTTCCCTCCATTCATCTTTAGTAAATACAATTTTCATAGATTGAAACATGTAAAGCATATCCCAGTTTCCAAACTGTAGGCAAATTGTTTAAATTTCATTTTACTAAGGTCGTTGAAACATGAAATTGTTTGAAATGCTCTTTGGTGGACAAAGATGCTGCTCTTTTCTCAATGTTTCTACACGCTTGTATATCAGTTTATATTATTTTCTTAGTGTTCTCATGAGGAGTGTTGATGATATACTGTACAGTACATTATTCCGTTCATAAATCTGACGAGGTTTTAGTAATTAATGTAAATTTATTTTAAGATACAAGGAGATAGAAAGTGTGTACAATGAAATAGAGTTGCGAAATATCAAACGATACCATTCTTTTTACTAAAAAAAAACAATATTTTTTGAAAAAATAAAAAATATTTATATTGATTGCATTTGTTTGTAAAGTTATTAATGATCAAAATAAAAGTAAACAATAAATGTTTGTTTATAAAATTTCTCAAAGTTGTTAAAATTCCTAATGTGGTAGACATCGATAGGTAAAACATACAAAACAAAAGCTTGTTTTGGGCTCCACGATATTTTTAGGGGTGAAAAGGGCTCCGCAGACCAACAAATTTGAGAACCGGTGTACTAAATAAATATTTTATCTATTGTTTCAAAAAAAAGTATCATTTTATAATAACTTCAAAAATACTTAGCTCACGTTCCCTTCTATATACCTTAAACTAACTATCCTTGTAGGTAAAAACTACGATTAGGGAAATATACACACATTCGTCTGGGGAGAGGAATGAAACACAACGCCAGTGCAACCAACCACCAAATACTATTGTTGTGTTTTGAATAAGTCACAAAGCTTGTTATATATTGTGTTACAGAGTAGGTGACGTCAAACAAGATGACAAACCAGTGACCTTGGAATCACCTTTGCGTAGGTGAGCATGTTATTAAATCAGATATTATTAATTTAATATATTAAATATCAAATTCTTAATAAGAGTTTGTTTGTTTTTAATTAGTTTATTTAACACAATATGATTTCTTTTGCTGCCCGTCCGGGCTCTCCGGGAAAGGGATGAGAAAGATAGAATTGGTATTAATGCATCTGAATTTTCATGAAGTGAGAGTGGGAAAGTCTTTGGTGAAAGCCACTTCATTACATACGGTTGGGGTTAGAATCCTAACCTCTCAGTAGGAGCAAACCAAACCAGACCAGACTGGTGGCTTAATGGTGTACAAAAACAAAACCATGGTATATCTTGATGTTGCAGAAAAGGCTAGGCTATTTGCATCATTGAAAGTATTTGCTAATTGTATGTGTTTTGCTGTCAGTCTCATGCTGCACCGCATGAAAGAGAAGTCTTCCACTTCCGTCTCCCCATCACCCACGCCGTCAACAACGGAAATCACCATCCCCACCGTGGAAGTAACCTTGGAAAGCGCCATCATTGAAGATAGCAACGAGCAGACTATTAGAATAACTGTTGTTTGACGTCTCAAGACTGTCTATAAGGGGCCTTCAATATTCGGGAGAAAAAGGGACAGGTTTATTAGGCGGAGTTGATTGCCATTTTACTCTATATTTTGTTTTCTACTGTACTTCAAACGTATTTTATAAAAAAAAATAGAATTTTTACAGAAACCCTATATCAAGGACGATTTCACTATACAACATGTTCATTCTCATATGTCTTTACTATTTAAAAGAAGTATTATATATACCAACTAATTTGAGACAAGAGGTTCAAACTGTAACAAAACATAGTTACTACAGGTGAGGTTAGACATAAAACTTTTAGAGCTGATCAGTTTTAAAACAGCATGTGCTCACTCGCTGACAATTTGCCAGTGAATTATAACTCACCACTGTATTTTACAGAATCACCATTATGTACTGTACGTGTAATGATATGAAAAAAATATCGATATTTTCCCTTCTATGCCAATACTATTTTACTCGATGTGTTTGTTGATATAGGTTATCCAGCGTAGAAGTGGTGGTAACTGGCAACTATCGAAAGTTACCAACAATATATACGCTCATGTATCCTATCGCCAAACCATTGTGATCGTCAAGAACATGCTATCACGTTTGACAGTCAAAACTTTCACAACAGAAAATGTTGTTTTTAAACTTTTTTCCCTTGCGTTTTTACATGGTTTAAATATTAAATTATGAAATTAACCGTTTCTATGTTTAATTTTGATGGAAGCAGCGTTTGTGGTTCATTTAAAAATATTTTACAAATGAGATCTTCTGAATATTATTATTATTATTAGCACCGCGTCTTACTACCCGTTCGGGTTATACGCACTTACGCTAATGTGTGATGGTATGGTGATAGTGAGATGAAATGGAGGACCTACAGTTTAACGTGGAATCCGAACCACGGTGGAGGCCTGGCATTCCTCACTTTCACAAGATGTCGGGCTTCTAAAAGACTGCCTTCTGTTCAAAAATTAGCAATGCACACCGTAAGAAATCAGGGTGGTTGATGATGTCCTACAAACCGTTTTCGGTTGCGTTAATGTGCATGTGTTTACAAAATAAAAAACTTTTCTTTTGAAACTAATATTTTGTATGTCTCTTTCTCTCATTTATAAAAAAAATTATTTTGGTGACCACAATTGGGAATATAATGCTTTTTAATATACCAGTTTAAATAACTACTGTAATATCTCTAACCACGAAACAGAAAACGTAATAGTTTTATTAATATTTTGGTTCTTTCAATGAGCCACGAAAAAGCTAGTAATACAGTAATACTTAAGGGATTATTAACATTTTTGATTGATAATTCACTATTACTAAAAAAACTATAATTAATTCCACATTAGTTAACATTGGTAAATTTCAACCCATGTTAGAAATAAAAATATTTAATAGTTCTCAGTTACCAACCCTTCTAAGCTGGATGGACTTTATACTTAATCACATGAATAATTACACCCCGATATCGGCTCGGTATCAAAATAAACAGCTATAATTATTTATTATTTTGTCATGTAATATTTTTGAACCCATGCGTGAAAGCCTGGTTAAAAGTTATTTGTATGAAAATGAGCTAGACACAAAACTAGGGCCTTTATCAAGGCTTTACCGTCTATCAGACGGACGAACTTAGGTGGTCGCCTGGAGCGCATTCCAACAAAATTAAATATTTCACTGTTTAAAAATGTATTATTTTTATCAAATGAGTTAATAAATACTGGGCAGGGTTTTTTATAGCAAAAAAAGGTTTTCTGACAAAATATACCAACTATTGCTCTAGTTATAACAAAGAGTTTAATTTTCTTCATAGGTGACCTGGCAATATAGGGGTAAGGTGTCGGACTTCTGTGTTGGTGGTCCAGGGTTCAATACTTGGTCCCCGCACGGATTTATCTGATTGCCAAACCCTTTCTTCAACTCTGACAAGACGTGTATTTATCACAACTTGTGAATGTGTGGAGTGCCAGGCCTCCACCATGGTTCGGATTCCACGTTAAACTGTAGGTCCTCCATTTCATCTCTAGGTCCTCCATTTCATCTCACAATCACCCTACCATTACACATTAGCGTAAGTGCGTATAACCCGAACGGGTAGTAAGATGATGATGATGATGATTATGATAATAATTTTCTTCACATTTTGATATGAGCATTTCTTGAAAATCTGTCATGAGCATAGCGGCATTGGATAAGTAACTTTTTACATGAAGAGAAAAGGAGGTCATTAAATTCTAGCACACTCTTAATAGATATTCAAGAACTTTTGGCATCACAATGGGAAGAAAATTAGACTCTATGTTTATACTGAAGAATCTTTTTTTTTTAATATTTTGAAACAAAAACTGCCAAAATACTTCGCTAGACCCGTGTTTCCTACACTCCCACCTTAACAACATAATCACTTCTGTGCTTTTATGACATTCGGGGTCGCCTGGTCAGCGAATCCCTTTAATCTTTTAACTAAAAGTTTACGAAAATATTAAGAGATAATATTTTTGCACACATTGATCGATGAGGGTGAGTGGTTTAATTGGGGGTAGTCACTTTTATTTCTACGATATATTGGCTCTTTACTATTTGTATTCTGTGTCACGCAGTGGGTGCCGTTGCACCCTCTGCAGACCCTATTACACCATTATTTGTTTTATTGTTTTATTATATTATACAGAATACAGTTGGGGTGCAAATTTTAAGTTTAGTCTAGGGCACATTAAACCCCTGCTCTAGCCCCGACCTTGATTACAACAGCGTAGTTAAATCATTATAGCTTTTGGTTCTGGCATAAAAAAATATATTTTAATTCAAAATTATATTTATTTTAACTATATAAGTAGAAACATTTTAAACATATCAAATAAATATATAACTAAATAAAAAGCATGCTATCCGGATTACATAACTTGCTTATTATTTCGATGTGGAGAAATACTGCTATCGATACTTTTATTTAGGATACCATATCCCTAGGTCCGTGATCTATATTGTCTGTCCAAAACATTTCCTTGGAGTTCAGTTTGCTCTACATTATGAGCGCATGAAAGTGGTGTTGGGCTAGTAATGAATACGAGTTATCTATGTTAGTATGGACGCATGTCTCATACCGAAAAGAGCAAATGAAATACTTTTCAACTTAAATTTCCTAGCTTTCCTCCAAATCCACCTACCAGCCACTGTAATACAGCCCTTCCTTCTTTCATACACAGTTAAGTTTCATGTTCAACAGCACTATCAGTAATTTTTACAAAAGATTTGAAATGTGTTTAAATTAGTAGTCAAGATCACGAGATGTTTTGCTATCGTGGGAATGATAGAGCCTTGAACATTGTTTTTTTTTATCGCTGAGTCAGACTTGAAAAAATAGCCCCTAAAGCATCTACTTCAAATTGAATTTGAATAATTGATTATTTTGGAAAAATGCTTATGTATATCTTTAACCTTCTGACTAATTTAATATTTATACCTCTGTGAAACCTAAAAGAGTGATTTTTAATACATCGTGTACAATATATTCAAATATAGTCTAATTAACTTCATAATAATCATAATCAAGCTGTAATGCATAATATCCCCATTCAACTTAAATGTTACCATAGGAATAGCTCAGTGCTAGCGTGTCCAACTAGGGTGCTTTTCCTATGACATGAATGGTTTGGACACAAGTTTGACTCCTGTGTGGAGACACTGGGTGTGATTTCTCCACAATAGTGGTTTTCCATCATTTTTCCAGGCAGGCAAATACTGGTGCATTGCCCTATTAATTGAATTGATGATTACTCTTTTGTTCAAGATAAAAAATAAAACATTAACCATCTGTTAGACAACGTAAGATTATACCCTAGTTTTGGTATAAGGACAGTATCTGTTAACTAATAAAGATACCTAAGCAATTTTGATATAGTCATACATCAAGTCAAGTTATCTGCAGCTATCACTTTTGTTAGGTATTATCAATACCTATAAAATAACATAAATATTATAGTAAAATGTGATCAATATTGGCCGCAAAGAAATATGTTTGAATTTTCTAAACTGTCCAACTAAAATCTTAGCATACTTCAGCTCTATATCTTAACTCGGTTTATCGGCAAGGTAAACAAATAAAGTAAGAAGAAAATAAATACCCTGTGACTTTAATATTAAAAAAATCCTAAAATTATTTATATTTTAATTATAACTAGGTACATTTTTATGTATTATTATTTAAATATATTTGAATACAATTTTTAAAATATGTATAAAATAAGCTGATATTTTTACATGGCTGTAATATGGTAAAATTACTTTCTAACAAAGATTTGATAAATCTAGATAATGAAATAGCCAAAATACGGAAACAGGAACTACTAGCATTTTCACGCACATCGTCAAATACCATCAAGTTCATAGGCCTCACTATATTTTAATCATTGGGTGAAGGGAGAGAACTAATCCATTTTCTCTTCAAATTATACAATATAAAATATTTCGTGCCAAATGAATAACAAGAATAATATGATAACAGAATTAATTATATAATTAATATCAAAAATTACCTTAACAACTTACACATTGGTCAAAATGTGGGCTTTAAATTTTCTGAATTAAGCAATTCGCTAAATTGTTATTGTTCTAAGAGTGTATAATGACTCCCGTAATTGTGTTTGAAATTTAATATTAATTTATAGTATTAAGTCCTAAATATATCTTCGAAACACTTGTTATCGTGTATTTATATTTTTAGTTAATATTCTAATAAATGTTTATTCAATTGAAAATAATTTTTTAGCACAAACAAGCGTGACAAAACTAACGAGTGTTGAGGGAGTGTTTGCTTACGTTACCTAACAGCCTAGGTGGATAATATACAGCTATGTGTTCAAATGTTATATCAATTTGTCCTGTCTCTGCGCTGTTAATGTTTTCAAAATAACGATATGTTATTGGAACAGTGTGTACAGTAAATAATATATTCAAGTTCTATAAAAGGCATCTCAATTAAAGAAAGACGCTCTTGGTAAGATGTTCCCCCAGAATACTCCTTCATTTGTTCTCTACCAAAGAAATTGTAATTTCATCGCAAGCCTTCTTACTAAAAGGATTGTGCCAACATTCCATTTTCTTTGAAGGTAAGCAAAAGAAAACCTTCAAGGAAACATTTTTCTTGCTTCTTGCTTCTTTCATTTCTGATTTGACTTAAAATGATTTCACCAAATATTGCAACAAATTTCCAACTCCAAAGAATTAAGGGAAATATTGTTTATTTATGAAAAGTCCTTTTTTTACAGATTTGAAAGAAAATTAAATCAATTATTGATAATTTACTTATCCACTTAAATAATTCTACCTAACAGTCAATGCTGATAAATATGACATTTTCCATAGTAAAAATATTTTAAAATAAAATCCATATCAATATTGAATAAAAAAATTTATTTAAAGAGGTTTAACTTGATACAAAAATATCCTTTAATGTGTTTTTATTGATATTACGTTTATGTTTAACAAAATATCCCTTCGAATACATAGCAACGCGTCTTGACAAAGGAAATGGAATTTTATTGGTTAACGATGTTGTCGAATTGATGTATTTGTAGAGGTGTGCTTATGTAGGTTTAGGAAGTCCACCCAAACTTTTGACAGCCGAATGCTTCCTACATACATACACTATCAAGGTTTGATAACCGATAAGTATACTTATCTAAAAATATTGATATGTCCCCTATTTCTGTTCTCAATATATACAACACTTGTAATCTCATTCCATTACATTGTGTTTCCCTGCCAAACAATGATTTAATTTGAGTTTTAATATATTTGTCCTATTTTTCTATTTCATACAGGGCTCAAAACTCTTTTTAATAGCCAAGTGGCTTCAGTAAAAAATCAATGGCTACCTTTTATTAATAATACAAATACCTTGAATTGTAGATTATTTTCAAAAAATGCATAATGATAAAAACACTATTGTAATATATAATTTTAAAAACTAATATGTGTAGCGATAAATAATTTTTTAATAATTCATAAAAATAGTTTTTTATTTAGTTACTACGTAAATCTTGATAGCTCAAGGAATTAGAGAAAAATATTACAAAAACCAAAAATATGTATGAACTAGTAATCACTAAAAGAAAAAAGTAGTTTTTTTTAAGTTCAGAAATATAATTAGTTTCAAAGTAACTGAAACAGCAAAAGTGTTGGGCCCAGCTTGGTTCACTGCCAGTTAATGGATTATATGTTGTCGCGTGACTTTCACAGTATACGGAGTAACTTCATGTGATACTCTTTACAATTTGCTTTACAGACTTAAAACTGTTGTTTTTACCATAGTTAAACACTATAAACTTAATTCTTCTAGACCTCGCATCCAATCTACGAGCCAACTAACTGAAAACTGAACCAACATGAAAAATACTGAAATCTCAACATCCCCCCTTTCCCCTTTAGGCACCTCACAACCATAGAAAGCTCTTGACCACATCCAGTAGAGGGACAATGGCTGAGTTTGAGTGGTCTATCATCAAAGAGTCTATTTTTGAAACAATTTTAATACACCATTTTCAAAATTAGTTATATAAGGCATGTAGCAGATTAAAATCACCAATAACAAATGGACGTGAAAAGCCATGTTCTGTGACTCAACGTTATTATGTTTGGAATAATGTACAAAGTAAAATTAAATATTTATTCCTAATCTTGATTTGATTGTCTACTTAGGCGAGTGTTTATTAAATATTAATTTTGTTTTAGTTGTACTGTATTTATTATTGAATGATTAATTCTGAACCTTTTGAACATATGAAAGGATTTGTGGTGCTAATCTTAATACACCTCCTAATAAACCTGACCTTAAAGAAGTGTCACGTGTTCATGAACCAACATTGTTATTTCTGTGCCTTATTTAGTACCAATAAATACATTTCATTGAATATTGTATACCTGCTTATTTAATAATTTCACCACCCAGAACTATTTAATTTTAAGTTTAAGTGACCAAACCAAATTGGTTTATCATTAACCTTAGTTAGAATTGAATAGTTATATCCAGAAAACATCGAAATTAATAATTTATCATCTCAATGTGAACAAGTTCCAAGAGTTTACAATATTAAAAGTCATTATAGTAAAATATTAGATAAGTGAACACTTCTGTTTTTATGCAGAAAAATCATTTACTAGTATAGTAATAATTACACAGGCCTGCAAAGGAAATATTGTTTGGGAACTAATAACTGATTATTAGGTATTTTTGGATGCTGATTTCAGTAAAAAATAGTTAAAAAATTCCATCGCATACAAATTTCTTTACTAACTCGAAATTTACGATTTCAATATCAACCAATTGATTGTATTAAACTTACAAACCAAATTTTAATTGCCGGTATATATCTTTTGCATTTTTTTATTGTTATCCTTAACTTGTTGGTATAATAAATAGGGATTATAGAGATGGGGAGGAGGAGGGTGTGGTTATTTGTTGACAATAAATGCCACTTGGTGACATGAGTAATCCTCAAAACAAATCGAGAAACAGCTGTGTTTACTCAGTTTATTAGACAGAGATAAAGTAAGAGAATCAAATAGCCGAAGCTATTATTTATGCTTTTTAGTGAGTATTACCCCATCTATATTTCTTATTCTGAAAATGATACCTGGACACGGGAATCGAACCCGGGACCTTTTGCTTAGTACGCCAATGTTCTAACTACTGAGCTATCCAGGAGTCGTCCTGTACCTATTATTTCTTTGCCTGTGGCCTAGGATATCTCACTGGTTAGAGCATTATCGTACTAAGCTATAGGTCCCGGGCTTGATTCCCGTGTCCAGGTGTTATATTTCAATTTTCAGAAATAAAGTGATTATTCACATTCTTTTTATTTTCCCCTCTCCACAGTCAGACAGTGAGATAAGGTGATGACTCACTTCCTTTTTGCTTTCCCCTCTACACATTATTTAATTTAATTTCTTTGAATGTCTGCTCATTTTCAATTTGATCTTTAAGAGACAAGGTTTTATTATATCCAGTGTAAATTTATGCGGAAGTTTACTTTTCCTTAGTGGTTGAGTTTAAATTGTGGTTTTAATCTGATTTTAAGTGTAATAAATGGCTGCAAGGGGATGTCTTAATTCACCTAACAGTTTGTGTTACATTTGTGGAGAATTTGTAGTGAATAAAAAGTTTTAAAAAAAATTACAGACTGTTAGAAAAGTGTACTTTGCGTATTTCGGTGTGAAACTTGGTGACCATGATAAGCTATGGCCCTCCACAAAGTGTGTTGTATTTGTGTAGAAGAACTCAGACATTGGTCTAAAGGTAAAAGAAAATTATTCAGTTTTGTGATTCCAATGATTTAGAGGGAACCTCAAAATCACAGTGATGACTGCTACTTTTGTTCGAGTAACCTGCAGGGGTTCAATCTAAAAAAATAAGAAAGACATTTTATATCCAAATCTTCCGTCAGCTATACCTCATGATCTAGGAATAGTTGTACCTAGACCTCCAGACAAACTAGAAGAGACACCCAATTACTGATGAAGAATTATGAGATTTTGATAAAAACTTTCAATTTCGGTAGTTCCAGGAATACAGGCACTATTACCTCTGTTTTACGAGTCATCATCAACAATATCAATGATCCGTCATGGCATTGATGTCATTCTCAACAATACATCATTCTTGAACCCGGCCAGGCTCTGTTGATATCTGTCGATCAACTGCTCTTAACCTTGTGTAAAATGATTCAGTGGAACTGGCCAAACGTTTATGTGATAGGACAAATTTGTTGTCCTATTTGCGACTTTCCATGTGAAGCAAGAGTTTTTGAGAGTCTTTGGGAAGTTTCTTGACAGATCTGGGTGGTCTGTTCTTGTGGCTAAATCAGGAATGTCAACAGAGACAATGGCTGACAGTGTTCTGAAAGTGATGCACGTTACGAAAGCCAGAAAGTTTCACCAAGTCACGACTGCCACTCTGTTAATTCTTCTGAGAGAAGAATATGATTCTGAAGCTTCTGAAGTGTCAATGGAACTGTGGGTGAAAAGGAATTCTGAACAGAGTCCAACATTCCAGTTTTGGCTTCTTGTTTTGAATTTAGAGATCCTTCTTCTGAGGGTTTTTTTTTTTGTTCTAATTGGAACTGTGGGTGAAAAAGAATTCTGAACAGAGTCCAACATTCCAGTTTTGGCTTCTTGTTTTGAATTTAGAGATCCTTCTTCTGAGGGTTTTTTTTTTCGTTCTAAACATAAAGGAAAATACTACCCATTCAAGGAGTGTATCAAGTCAATGTTGCCATGTTTTTTTCTGTTTAGCCATTTTAACCATGCGAGATGGTTTACCGATCATGTAAAGGACTTGGAAGAGCTTCCATTACATTCAGCATCAGTTCATGCCAAGTTTAAGGCAGAAAATTTTCCCGTACGGAAGTCATCCAATCTTTTTTTCTGCTATTGCAGTAGATCTGGCACATGAGCAATACAACAAGAATGTTAAATATGATGGTGGTGTTGTCAGCATTCTTCAGGATCCCGCTGCGTTGCGGAGGTGGGCTGTGGCAGGTCCTTAAATACAGATATTGTTCAATGAATTCACAAGACATAAGAAGCCCCGGTCTGAGAACGAACCATTCAATCAATAACAGTACTTTTCTTTTCAAGAAAAGTTCATAAAATGACGTTGATATGTTGTATACAAGTCTCCTAAAAGTTGGTAATCCCTTTGAGGAAACCTCAGGTGACCTTATATCACTGGATAATCGTATGGTTTTTGATAATGAATCCGTGAACATTCTGAGAGATTCTGAGCGAAAAGGCATTGAGCTGTACCAATCGTCTGTTTCTGAAAGACTTATTCAATGATCTACTTTATTGACAAAACTACTGTCCAGAATCTACAGAGTGACGTACACCTCTTTCAGAGATGTCTTTCTGTCAGTATGAATCGAAAACTTGACATGGAAATTGTTTTCAAGTATGAATACAGCCCCTATCCTCCAAGTCTATCTTCTGATGGTCACCTTCGACATTCAATTGGAGAGGCAGATTTACTTCATCCTCTTGAATAAATAGTGAATGAAAATGATCGAAGATTTCCAGGTACATGTGATGTCATTGTGTATGGTGGATCTGATCTCATTCAATCAATTCAGCCACTTTTGTCACGTACCTTTAGAGAATACTGCTTTAGGGAATTCCATTAATGTATTTCGGGATGTATCCAGAGTGTCTCTGCTAAAAGGCTTGACATGGTTTGACATATGTACAGTCCAGAAAGCTTAAAGAATAGCCTACGGGATGCTAGTGGTGAGGGAAATCGACGCCAATTTCTATCAAACTTGCCTGTGCCTCGCAATTGGCGTGAATTTCTTAGAAATAATTATAAAAAGAAAGATATTTTTCTCTCCTAGGAACGCATCTAGTTGAGAGTGTGCGAACTTCCAAGGTCGTCACTAACATAGCAGATATATATATATATCAGTTCTAAAACTGCTTCAACATCTCTCGTTGGACTTACTTGAACTTCTTTAGAGGCGGCAGGCGGATGGATTATAGTGCACACAAGAGATGTAGACTATACCGTTGATACTGATGTTTTGGTCCTTGCCATATCTTTCTTCCTTGATTTGAGGACTTTGGGCCTTGAACAACTGTGAGTTTCAATTAACGTTGGTCAGAAACAAAGGTACATTCCAGCTCATACCTGTGCCCTGGACCTTGGTTCAGAGATATCTGTCACTCTGAGGGGATTCCACACTTTCACAGGATGTGACACTGTTTTGGCATTTGCATTCCAATGGAAACTCAGTGCTGGGAACACATGGATATGCTACTATAAGGCTACTTTTGCATTTGCTGCCATTTCAACTCCACTTTCAAAACTGCAAATAGATGTGCTTTATGAGCTAGAACAATTTTTAGTCTGCATGTACCATAAGGATATACTTGGGCAATGGGAATGACTCTGGATAAGAAAAGACATATTCTTTCGGCTTCTGAAGAAAAACTGTTTGACAGTTTCCCCACAACATCAGAAGCGCTCTGACAGTATTCTTTGAGAGCTGTTTATCAGGGCGGCAATATTTGGGGTCAGTGCATGAACCCACATGTTGAAATCCCTGGTCCAAATAGTTGGGGATGGATGAAAGATGGCTCAAACTAGCTGGTGAGGTGGACGTCTCTACCCAAAATATGGCAGTGTATCTTGTAAAGTGTAGATGCAAAGCACGATGCTCTTCAACATCAAACTGCAGCTGTAGACTGCTCCCTGGTAGAATGTGTGCCTCTTCTGTGTGTCAATTGCAAGAATTGCACCAACATGACCAGGTCGGTTTTATGTATTCAGTCTCAATTAAACTAATGTCATTGATTTCACAAATGATAGTGGAGATAAAAAATGTTTTAATACCAATGATGCAATGTTTGATGATTTTCCCCTTTGTTTTCAACCAAGGATACATGAAAAAAATGATCCGGATGATATGGTCATAGATGATGTGGAAAAACATGGTTTTTGATTGAAGACTGTATGCATATCAACAAATATTTTTCCATTCTTTTCCAAATATTGTACTTTATGATTGTCAATTTGTGTATGTGTAGTAATGCTATTCCAATAAATAGAGTAATTTAAACATTTTTGTAACGTTCCTTTAAGAAATGTCCACCATTTTATTTAGTACACCCACTAATTATGAGCTAACTCTTACCTTCATACAACTTAAAAATTTTAAAAAGATATTGAATAATTTTCGTAAAATTTTTCATCAGGAAAATAAAAAGTTTATCACATTATGATTACTACACTGCAGCCATTCTGGTCGCCATGTTGGATATCTTGCCCTATGGACTTCTGACAACGTTTTTGAGCCTTTTTTTTAATACATCATTCCTTAAAAACATATAATTAGACACCTAGCTTTCATATTTTGAAATAATTAAATTATTTTGAGTTTTATAGTCACCATTTTATGAAATTTAACTGCCATTTTGTTGGGGAGATGGGTTTCAGGTGACTCCCCTTCTTAAACGTTGACACTGGGTGTGTACTTGATGTATGCCAACTTTGGTGCTCTCTTCATAAAGTGCAGTTTTTTTGTAACTAAACATTGTACTAATAAGAGGCAACACTGGATCAAAAAAGAGTGGCCACTTAGGGCTACATTAGAACCTGGGAGCAAAAATGTAATAGCTGATCCAAGAAAAGACCTTATTCCTCCCCTTCACATTTAGCTTGGTTTGATGAAGCAATTTATAAAGGCTTTGTCAAAAGAAGAAGAGTGTTTTAAATACTTGTGTAACAAGTTTTCAGGGTTTTCATAAGCAAACTGAAAGATGGTGTTTTTGTTGGTTCAGATTTCGTAAACTTCTGAAGGACGAAGTCCTTGAAGCTAAAATGAAAATTATTGAAAAAAGAAGCCTGGAAAGCTTTCAAAGAAGTTGTAACAGTATGTATCTGAAATTATAAAGTCCCAAACTTCAAGTGTATTGTGGAAAACATGTTCATGAAATTCAAATACGTGGGTTGTTCGATGAGTTTGAAAGTGCACTTCCTGAATTTTCATTTGGACTATTTTCCTGGAAATCTTGGTGATGTAGGTGAAGAGCAGGGGAAAAGATTCCATCAAGCAAATGGAACACAGATACCAGGTTAGATGGAACATCAACATGATAGTGGACTACATTTGGACGTTACACAGAGAAGAGCCTAAAGCTGTATACAAGAGAAAAAATTTGAAAAGGAACATTGAGGATAAAAGAAAAAGGCAGTATAAGTACTTATAAAAACCAATTAAGAGTTGAGAATAGTTTTCTATCAATAATTTTCTAAATAAAACTTTATTCTTATTTAAATAAATACGTTCTGACCAGTATATGTATAATAGGCTCTTTTTCCATATTTTAATATGCATTTTGTGAAAAATCCTTGCGTGATAGAGAAAAACAGAGGCTACATTTGAAATCAGCACACCAAAAAGCATATTAATCACTCACTACAGTGTAGACAATTCTCAATTACCCAAATTTTGCAGTCCTGCATTATGATTCATCTCTATTTGTTCCTGTAACATACTATTCGATTTACTTTGAATTTCCCCAAGTTCTAATTACTTACCATAACTCCTCCTTTCATTCCTCTTAACTCCTTTCATATACTGTTAGAACTATTCTTAATTCCTGCATCATTTTAGTATATTTACTTCTCGTTCCTGATCAATCTTGTCAGTTAAAATTGAACTATTCTTTATTTACCCTAGTTTCTTATAAGTATCTATTATTACTATTGTAACTTTTTTACTTATATATCTTATATTTTAATATACGTGTTTTGTTTTAATAATCTATCAATTATAGCCCTATTATTACTATTATTTAGTTTTATTGATATTGTAACCCCACCTCCTCCAATCCCCAGTAGCTTCACTCCATTTTGGATCAAGTATTTTCCTAACCAGCCTGTTTTAGAACACCCTAGATTGGTTTTCGTCATGTAAGGTAAGAAACTACGTTTCACACCTATAAAGAATAACAGTTAAAATTATTGTTTTGTATATTCTGAGTCTTAAATTCCTTGAAAGCAGGCGAGATGTCAACAACTTACTAACCGAATGCATTTCCCGACTGTATTATTTTCTTAGTTTCCATTCTAATCATTATTTGTGGCATTGGATGAGAAACTTTTTTAAATTAAGATAAAAAGTTATCATTAAATTCCAGGACACCTTTGACAGATATTCAAAAACTGTTATCATCACCATGTGAAGAAAAATAAACGCTATGTTTCTACTGTAGTTATATTTGATTTATTTTGACCAAAAAAAGATGTATATATAAAAACTGCAAAAATACTGGCCTTAGCTCACGTTTCCTACACTCACACCTTAAAGGTGACTAGTAAGATTTAAAAAAATAGGCATGATAAAAGGTAGTCTGATGTTATCACCAAGTCTAGCAGGTGTGTGGTTTATGTAATCGAGAGAGCAGGTGTCCGAAGTGAATACAATGTAACGTGTTCATTTTCAAGATAAGAGGTGGACTATGATCTCCCGCAACACAATCCCAACTACTAATCGACCGAATCAAAAGTTTACCTCAAAAAGGGGGAGCGTCTAATGCCTCATATACATGGGCAATGTTTTCATACTTAATTTAGAAGAGAAAAATATAATTAAATATTTATGGAAGCTCTCAAATAATCATCGAAGCAGATATTAATAAATATACGACGCATATTCGACGCATATTCGCACTGCAATTTTTTTCATTATGGTCTTATTAATAGTTGATGCTACGAAAAAAAAATCATAAAATTGTTTGTGTATGAACAAATTAAATTTTAAATTTATAAAATAATTGATATTACATAGTTTTTATAATTAAGAATAGAATATTAGTTTTAATTAAATTTAATCAGAACCACTTTCTTTGAATGTGTGCTGTTTTTTTTTCAAAACCAAAATATTTAGCTTTACTTTTGTTTGAAAGACAATGAAACCGCTGTTCAATTTGAGAATTTATGCCAAGTATGTCATAAAGGGCCAAACTAAAAATTAAAATCCAAAGGGGGCTGTGTTTTTTAAAAAAAGAATCACTATTATCTCCATCTTAAGTCGTACAGATTCAATTTGAAGGTCCTCGCTATTACTTTTTATTCTATGGCATTAGGAAATCGGAAGTTAATTGCCGCACTTATTTAAGCACACCACCTATCACTATCTTGAGCTAGTTCTAACCAATCCACTTCACTACACCCTATCTCTTTTATATCAATTCTAATGTTATCCTCGCACGTGCGTCTAGTTCTTCTCATTGAGTTTGCCAGTCAATATCCTGAACATGGTTCTAGATTCTCCCATTCGCTCTGCATGTCCTACCCAACATAATCTATGAGACTTCATTAGCCTAACAATGCCTTGTGATAAATACAGGATATATACTTTATCATTATGTAACCACCTCCACTCCCTCGTGTATTATATCTCTTTTTAGACCAAATCTTACTATTACAAAAGGAAAATTGAGCTTAAACTCAATTTTGAAACTTACCTTCTATTTTTGCCTAGAAATATGAAACCTTTTATTTGCAGTGATGGTGTGTTAGCCTTAAATCTTATTTTCACGTCACTTTCACAATTTGATGACAAATTTGTGTCTGTAAGTTGGGATCTCTTGAATATTTTTGTTCCTTTACATAAGATAAAACAACTGTTCACACAAAGTAAATGCTGTCAAACATTGCACATTATCTGGTTCAAAAATTCAACAACTTTCGATGATCGACCTTTGGTGAATAAAAAGTAATAATTTGGTGCACCTCCTCACTTGGTAGAGTTCCTCAAATAATGCCTTATTTGCCAATGTCGTAATTCAAATTTTGTATTTCTATGACGTTTCTAAAATTAAGAATCGGTTCACATTGTGTGTTTGGGTCATCATAAAACCAGCGGTCCGCGATTTTTGACATGCCTGCTTCGCAATAGACTAGACTGCTGATGACGGAAAGATTGGGGTTTAAATCTCGGTCGGGTTTACTGAGGATGTTTTTTTCTAAATGGTTTTCCCCTCCATCTCCATGCAAATCTGGGTATACTTAAGTGTAAGTTCAACCTTATTCATACTTAACTAATTAACGTAGTTAGTCCATAGGCATATAACTTGAACGGGTAGTAAGACGCTGTGCTAAGAAAAAAGAAGACATGTCTGGTTTAATGCTTTGTTGAATATTTAGAAATCTTCTGCGCATTATTGTACACATAAACATCGCTGAAAACTATTACCAATTCTACTGCCAAACTAAGTATAAGTTTAAACGATAGCTACTTGTTTTGCTAATAGTCGCCATGATAGTTGGTAATAGTTATAGTCTACTTATACTGTACGGAACGTTCCCAAGAAGTTTTCATCTTGAATTTTCCGATTCCATATATATTCTAATGCGGTTGCACGTCCTCTAAGTTGCCTAGCTCATGCTGGTAGGTAATAACCACAAAAGACTAACTCTTAGACTTTAATTATGGCCTGTCTCTTTAGACTACGTTTGCTCACATATTGAGAGCTATTATAAAAAAAAGTTGCTGTTCTAAGTTAAATTAGTTTCAAAGCCTGGAATTTTATATAGTTGCTCGTTTTGAGTTTGCACATAAAATACAGCTAAAATTAAAATTCCATAGTAAATATGTTTTATTCGATCGGGTATTACACACCTTTGTTTAGAAAGTTCTTGATAAATGCTGTGAGTATTAAAAGCTTACCCTGGTGTATGTTTAATTCGATACAGCTATGCTTAGAAAGTTATTGATAAAATACTGCTTAGTGTATATTTTAATCGGTTTGTATAAAAAGTACTCCATAAAATATAAATACTTCCAGCAAGGAAAGGCTTGCCCGGTGCATGTTTCATTCGGTCGAGTAGTACACATACACACTATCTCGACTACTTGAGTCTGTGGTTTAATTACCCAATCAGTCAGTATACACTCAAACGTCCAGACGAACAGACATGCTGATGTTGGTGTCCCTCGGCCTACTGGCCCTTGTCTTGATCGTCCAATATAGAAGAAGAGATCCTGAACCCATTCTCGGAGTTTACAAACAACCGGGAAAATGGTACTTCCTCAAATACGTCACCTTTTGGTGCATTTTATTTTTCAGAAAGGTATGCATTTTAAATTTATTTTCAAGTTTAAAATCCCGTATTTGTGGTTGAAGATTTAGGAAGCCCTACTAGAAGTTCTCAGAACTTTACTTCAATCATTACTTAAACCCTAGCCCTAACCCTAATCCACTTAGCCATGAGAAGAATTTTCTCTGACTCTTCAAAAAGTCATAATATCTACTTTCTTTTATTAATAAGAAAGGCCGTTTGCTTTGCAACAGACAATAATATGACAGATGGTGTCAATTTTGGAACATTTTAAATTAGTGGTTCTCAAACTATGGTTCGTGGACCATTGGTGGTACGTATAAAATGAATGGTATGACACATGCGCGTTTGCTTTACCAAACATTATATTATAGTTTGAGACAAAATTTCCAAAAATAAGTATTCAGTGATCTAAGCTAAAATAATCTTTACTACACTGTCATATAACGACTTTTCAGATATCCATTTTAAACATAGTCGTAATGTCAACTTACAAAATTTACCTAATATTTAACTATTCTTTATTTAATGGCTTCAATCAAAATTAAAACCCCATCCCGAGGACAGATAAATTTGTTATTGGCTTATGGAGTACATAAATCAAACTAATACAATAGTGACAGGCTAACTCCGCTAAATCTATCAATCTTTGTTGGATTAAAAAGCAAAGTTATTATATTTGTTAATAAATGGATTTAGCCAAAGATATCAAGTTCTCTATATTGAAAAATGGCACCTGAACACGGGAATCGAACCCGGGACCTTTGGCTTAGTACGCCAATGCTCTAACCACTGAGCCATCAGGAAATCGTCCCTTGTTCAAGGTCATTCTTCATTCATATTTTAAAGTTGAGTCTGTGATGGACATACGGAAATCTTCACCTATAAATATGTGATCAATTAAGTCACGAACTATCAGATAACGCAGCCACCATCGACTCAAGATTTGGCTTTAAGCTGCCAATTGTACAATTATAATTGTACTGGTCGACATATTATGATGGATTGAATAACAAATCCTAAATATTATTTAGTTAATTAGTTGATTATTTCTTATTTAATTAAACTTTGTTCCACGAGTATAGTCCAATACTCATAGGAAGCGCTGAAATTCATAAAAATATTACTACATTATTAATTATATATAAAGTGAAAAATCAAATGACTTGACAGTAGATTTAGTAACATTTTTATCTGTCAAATAAGGCTCTTCCTAAGAAAATTGTACTGTAAAATGTGTATACTAAACAAAGATGTATAAATATAATATCTTCACTGATTGATAAACACTTTCATTATACAATTTTATGATTCTACAAGTTACAGGTAGGTAATATATTAATCTGGTCCGTCCGCGTGTGCATCTATCGCTTATCAAGTGGTTCATTATCGGTAATAGTTTGAGAAACACTATTTAGATAAAGAAGTTACTTTTTAACATTTTTGAATGCTTAACCTTCCATTATAATATCTTCTAAATGATTATCTCTATGCTGATATGATAAAATTATGTTTCGGCCAATGGAAAAAAACAGGAAATGACGTCAAGGGATGATGATCACTCTTTTAAACTGAGCAGTGACAACAGAGGTGCATAGTAGTCTCTGTAGCTAGTCAATTTTGCCAAAATGTTCATAATTTGTTTCATTTAGCGAGAGTAAGTAGTTACTGACGTCATTGACCAGCAAATTTTCAAAACTACAGGCCAAGCAAATGACTGAGCAGACACCATTCAAAACTATCTGCCAATGAAGTCACTGACCAGCTGATGTCCAAAACTAGTGAACAATAACGTCATTGACTAGCCAATTTTTTTTTAACTACTGTACAATCAAGTAACTGAAGAAAAAATATCCCAAACTAGCGGCCATTTATGTCAATGGCCAGATAATTTCAAAGATTAATATCCAATAACGTCACAGGCTATCCAATGTCTAGTGCCCAATGACGTCACTGATCATCGAATATCCAAAACCAGGGACTTATGACGTCATTGGCCGTTCAATCCTCAAAACTGATTCCCAATTATATCACTGACCAGCTAATGTCCAAACTATCAGCCAGTGACGTGTCTGACCAGTCAATGTCAAAAAATAGTCAATGACTTAACTGACCAGCCAACGTTCATAACTAGTGGCAAATGACGTAAATGAGTTGTAAATTCTGCCATTAAGGTAGCTTGGGTGATGAAAGGCTTAATATGTCGGTGATGCCATTGGTTTCTTTATAAAATTATATTATATGTTACTGAAAATTAAATAATCTATTTGCTCCCATGCTGTTTTTTTTTTCTTTCTAAACAGCTATCAAATAAAAAAGCCAACACGTCAGGGAGAAACCATGAGCAAGTTGATGACAAACTAATAAAAGCTATGGAAGTTGCTCAGCGATTGTCCGATCATCCCAAGGTAAATTATCTTTTCCAATTACATCAGGTAATATTCTAGTCCTGTCACAATTATTATAATACATGATTGATCATTATGTTACTCACCCATCTCAACTCGTTCCCTTAGATTAGAGGAATGAAATAATTGATGTAATACGTCTTGTAATCTGGACCAACCTTGACCAAATGTTCCCAACGTCAATTAATCTAGTCTGGTAGCTCTTAAACTGTGGGTGACGAAATGTTTTTGAAATGTGAACATTTTTTATTTATTTTAAAATATAAAATCATGAAAAAGTGTAAAAGTAAGAAAGGCAAGTAAAACGCATATGAGAATCGGTTTTCATGTTCGTGCCTGTGATGCGGATGTAAATCCCGTTATTAACAACAACAACAAAGCCGAAACTAGCCCACCGTTTACACTCACCACATTATGAGGGATCTATAAGTTGTAGTAAAATTATATTCAATAATGTAAACAATTTGTTAAATTAAAAAAATACTTCAGCACACTACTCACTTCCTCCTTTCATGTCCATTAAATCTAGAAGGGTCGCAAAAGTGTATCGTTCTAGAAATTGGATTATGGTTAAAGGACTCCTCTAATCTAGTGGTATTCAAACTGGGACATCTTAGGATGTAAGTAAAATTTAAATATATTTGTAACCTACCCTCAGCATTTTCCCACAAAAATAAATGACAGACAGAGGTAAGCACGAGAGAGATATAATTTATTGACAAGAAAACAAGATACAACTCAATGGAGGAGTGACACTTAGGAGTTATAGAGAGCCCGCAAGCCAGAAGGGCTGCGAGGCACAAGGAACACCGCCGGGGCCTGAAGGGCCTTACAACAACAAAAGCAACAGGCTCCTTAGAATTAGACACTTTCAAAATGGCGTCTTCAGAAGACAGCACAAAAACCCTAACAAATTGGTCTCCAGTTTGCTAAAAACAAATAATACAAAAAAACGGCCAATTGTCAACATGAGCGGAGAGACAACCCCTCCTCATGGTTTTCAACATTGGGTGAGTCAACAGCTCACGCCCTAAACAATGACATTGACACTATGCTATTATTCGACATTTGTCTAAAGTTTAAATACGTAAGAAAACCTAAAAGTTTCAATATCAAACAATACGATCTCAGAGATATAAGTCCTGGGCGGTCCGTGGCCCCACATTTAATTAATATATAAGGATAGACACTAGAAAATATACAAAGAACTAACCTAACTCTAACGCCTATCATGGCGTCCATACAATCATGGACTTTGCCACCGACTGGTGGTTCCACATTTCTCTAACCTTGGCAAAAACAAGGCGGCAAATATAAATAATCCTCACATTTAAGATTTCAAAATATCAGAGGAGACCAGACGTCTATAAAGAAAACCTAGCCATAAGGGCTGACGAAATGTATAGTTACAAAAGTCCTTTGGTGATTGATATAAACTGAATTTCGAAAAGTAGAAGATTAAATCCAAAATGGAATTTGGAACTTAGTGTTGAG
>CABFOW010000495.1:96022-223401 GCA_902141385.1 Timema californicum | reverse complement strand
CATTAAAAAATACATACAACCCTAAATTTTTACCCTTTTATCACCAACCCCTATTTTTTAATAGCCATTTTAGTAATTTAATCATTTTTCATCCCCGGTCGATAACTGATCAATCGTCATTTAATTAGTTATCCCCGCCAGTTGTCTACAGGTGTCACTTCTGACCCAGCCTGAGACGAAGCCGGTCCCCTGTTTCTCTCACACAATAAGACTTCTCTCACTCTCTTAAAAATTATTTATATGGCAAAACAACGTTTGCCGGGTCAGCTAGTTCCCTCTAAATTTAACCTACCTCTTCCCTGAGTCATTAGCGTAAGAAGTGCATAAGCACATAACCCAAACGGTTAGTAAGACGCAGTGCTTAAAAAAATTGTATTTGCTGCCACCCACATCAGTGGGCATATGAACAAAGGCGTCGTTCATCTTGTCTAGTTTTCCAATGAAGAGGTGGTAAAGGCTAGAATCCAAGCCTGTTTTTCCTCGGATGATTTATCACTCTCTCTTCCTGCAAATGCGAATTCTATTTTCCTGATCCCTACACCATAGCCAAGGCGAAAAATAGCACGTGAATCACTGTGGATTTTTTATTCCAAATCCAGACGTTTATAAATCCCGCTTTATTTAAGAAGTGGTTGGATATTTTTAAATATAGCTTTCAACAAAATGTTGGTGAAAGCTATCAACAGGTTTTTATTCAGTTTTGAAAATTAAATTTTAAATTAATAGCATTTTAAGTATGTACATTTGATTAAAAAAAAAGTCGTACTTCTGTGACTAAAGTAATAGGCTAGACACCTAGATCTGGCGTTCCTCTATCAAATAAAGTCATATTTTGATAGGGTCAAAGCATTAAATTTTAAGAAAATGTGGGATTGTTTTATCGGGTGCTATTTATTAAGCTATCAACGTAGTTTTTCACCTTGAAGTAAGTAGCCACCTCGTCCATCCACTCGGAAAGAAGGGAGGAAAAGGAAATAGATAATCTTTACCACCCTCTTTTAAGAGCATAAATGCTTTTAGTTCATAGTTGTTTTCACAAAAGTAAGTTGAGGCTGACAATAACAGCAGCTGCTGAACATGTATTTATTTGTGGCATTGTAAAAACATGCAAGTGTTTAAAATATTAACATCCATCCAAATAATGTAGTGTCGTGTATATTTGTGTGCTAATTATTAGTTTTTATTATTATAATTATTAAGGAAACTACAATATTTTTTATTCAACTAGTCTATCGGTTTTATCACCCTATAATCAAATGTTTTGAATATTATAATTTTATGCGTGAAAATGGATGAACCTTTAAGTAAAGAAGATAAGCGAAGAGGTAAAAAAGCAAAATTGCAGCTAAGTGGTCGCCACATATAAAAAAATATATATACGGAGCTCCACATGGACTTTTTCGCTCTATTCTTTTTAAATGGAGATATTTACTCAAAATTCGTAATATATGTGAAACGAACTCACGTTAACATTTTTTGACTTACGGATTTAAATTTTATGATTTTATTTTTAAAGACAAAGTCCTCACTATTATCTTTGGACCAAAAATAAAATATCTATATTGGGTCTATAAGGGTCAACACTTCGTATTAAAATCTCGACTTCCAGTTTAAAATTTTAACATTTTATTAGGGGATGGTACATCTTATGGTTATTTCATTTTATTAAATTCCTCATTTATAATTTAGACCAATAAAAAAGGTTAATACTGACTATTGAGACTAAAATGATAACGATAAATCATTGTTATACAAATATTTTCTCTAAGAGGTTAAAGAAAAGAGAACATAAGCTTTTTGAGAGATCTACTTATCTACTTGCTCTATGGAATTAAATACTTATTGCGTTAAAATATATGTAGTGCCTCTGTACAAATAAAGCTCACAACATTGTATTAATATATTTGCCAATATCTTCGAAACTATTGGTTTTATAAATATATGCACATTCCAAATAAAAGTGTTTTATATTTAATACTATTATTATTAGCACCGCGTCTTACTACCAGTGACGGATTTTAAAATTTTGCGCCCCTAGGCATAATTATAATATGCGCTCGCCCCGTTCCTCTAACTTTTTTGTCAAGGGCTTTAGGAAGTTTTGGTGGAAATGGGTGTTAGGGGAGGGGAGGGCGGTGGAAGTTAGTATTCAAGAAAAGATTTCTACGAAAGATAATCAGGCATGTAGAATGTGCATGACCTACAGTAGCTTGAATTAACATTATGAATAAAGGGAGACTGATCTCAGTTACAAAACGATTGCAAAGTACAGTTAAATTTATTTTAAAATAAATATTGTCGTTTTGACCTAAATTTGAGCTATTCCGATAATGTTAGTCAATAATTTTTAAACATAATCAATAAAAACAATATAAAAGTAAAAATAAGAATAATGCTATCCAAAATGTGCCACCCCCTAAAACCGCCGCCCCTAGGCCCGTGCCTAGTGGGCCTATAGTGTAAATCCGCTTCTGCTTACTACCCGTTCGTGCTATACGTACTTACGCTAATGTATATTGGAGAGTTATTATGAGATGAAATGGAGGACCTACTGTTTAACGTGGGATCCGAACCATGGTGGAGGCCTGGCATTCCCCACATTCATAAATTGTAATTAATACACGTCTTGTCAGACGTGAAGGAAGGGTTTGGCGATCAGATAAATCTGTGCCGGGACCGAGGATTTAACCTAGGACCCCCAGCACAGCAAGTTTGACACATTACCCCTAGATCACCAGGTCACTAAATTTTTATTAGTACTACAATTTTGCAATGATAAGTTATTTATTATCTCAAATAGTTGCGTATTTAAGAAAATTTTCGGTTCTGTAAAGTACCCTGAAAGTCATTTTCATGGGAAGATGAAGCCCATGTAGCACCCTTAAGGGTTAGGATTAGGTTGTTTCTGTGCGATATAATTTAATTTACTTTATTTTTTTATCGCTGCATCCTACTACCCATTCTGGTTATGCACCAATGTATCAAGGATGGGAAAAGCTGAGTTTATAAGGAAGTGTAACCACATTTGCGTGGAGGAAGAGAGATAAAATCACCCTCAGCAGACCCTACTGGAATTCAAACCCTTTATATCTTCGTCATATGAAGACTAGTCTATTGTGAAAGTGATGCCTTAGACCAGAAGTCGGCAACCTTATATCGTGGGCCGTATGAGCTTAAAAAATATCTACGTTCTGGCTTAGAAAATAGGCCGAGAAAAAATTTACACTAAATATTTCTCATAAAGTTAATTTTTATAAACACAATTGTTTGTTTGCTAAATCTTTTGTGGTCCAGATAAAATCATTCGATGGGCTGCATCCAGCCCATTGGCTGTAGACTGCGAACCTCTGCCTTAGACCATGTGACTACCGAAGTGGATCAAGAAAAGTTATAGTAAAAAATTTTATAGTAGCATTTCATAGGTTATAATTCCCATGGTTGGCACCTCAGGGAATCGCTTTAGTAATATCAATTTATATTGTATTTATTTATTATAATTTTAGAACTTGTGAATGTGGGGAATGCCAGGCCTCTATCGTGATTCGGATCCCACGTTAAACTGTTGGTCCTCCATTTCATTTCACAAACACCCTACCATTACACATCAGCTAAGTGTGTATAACCCGAACGGTTAGTAAGACGTGGTACTGATAGTAATAATAATAATAATAATATACTTTTCTACAACAAAAAATATATGTAAAAGAATATAATATTCTAACATATTAACCAAAATTTTATTTTGACTAATAATTAATATTTTCATCTTATTAACTTTAATTGGAGCTCATTCTGTTGAAGAATCCTACATTATCGTAGGCCAACTATTGATAATTATATATTGTTCATATTATATTTCATTATTTTCATATATAGAGGGAGTCGATCAATGACCTTCGGCAAGGCCATGTAAGCCGCAACAATGACTAATACTAGTAGTTCTTGTCCCATACAGGCATTTGACGCGGTTTTCTTCATTGCCACCAACAAGGAAGGTTTCTACTTGATTATCGGCGCCGAGAGGAGGAATCATGGCATCATAAACGGACTATTTTATCTATTGGTAAGACAACTAAACCCTTACCCACTTCGGTGACCGCATGGTCTAACACGCTACTCTCTTGTGGGACTAGACTGCCAATAACTGGGAGATCAAGGTTCAAATCTCGGTCAAATGTACTGATGGCTGTTTTCCAAAATGTTTTTCCATTCTACCTTCACGCAAATGCAGGTACACTTCCTATGAGTATAACTTTCTTAAACCCTTTAACCATCAGCGTAATTAGTACATAAGCGTATAGCCCAAACTGGTAGTAAGACGCGGTGGTAAATAAAAACTAGATCTTTGATTTGCATAGGAAGCGCACTTCCTACCACCACATTTATTGAGCGTCACTAAAAGGTTTAATTGAATAAATATGTTTTTAATTGATTTATTGGATTTATTAGTTAAAGAGTCATCAAAATATTTCAATTTTTATTTCATTTATACGTGTCCGGGCTACACATTGTGGGAAGATCAGTAGATACTAATATACTGTACTAATTTCCAGGGGACTAATCGTACATCCTTTCCATGGAGATTCTTTTTATGTCCTGATGAGATGAGGTGAAGGTGAATATGAAGGTGTGGATAATAATAATAATAATAATAATAATATTTAGCACCACATCTTACTACCCGTTCGGGTCATACGCTTAAGTACAAATATTACTCAATGGGTTAAGAATAGGGAAGGTAAATATAGAGGCAGTGAACCCGCATTTGCGTGGAGAGAGAGTGTGTGGAAAATCATTTAGGGAAAACCACTCCTAGTTTACCACAGAGAGATTTTAACCTCGATCTCCCCCATCTACGGCAGTTTAGCTCAACACGAAACCAGCGCTTTAGCTAACTGCGCCACCAAAGTGGGTCACGTGAAGCCGTGGAACCAGTGGAAACACTTAAACCTAGCTTAAACCTAAAAATCAGACCCTGGTTAACTTTGGGGAAAATTTCCCTTTTGGAAAAAATACAGATGGTACCATCCGGGAATCGAACCTGGTATCCCTAGTTTGTTAGCTGGGTGCACTGACCACTATACCTACGGGTCCAGTTAAAAAAAGTTTCCAATAATACTTTCTTATTGATCACTGTATAATATTTTTTATTTACAATATTAACTAAACAGACTAGGAAAATTTAAATTACAATTGTAAAATTTGTATGTACATCATTGTGGCCATGTGAGTTTCCAGTTTTAAATTAACGGGCTTCCTATGAAAAACAGACACTATTTAGATGGCAACATAGTTTAAGGTGTCAGGATCACACTATATCAGATGAACTGTCACTGGGAGGTCGAGGTTCGAATCCTCGCCTGGTGGGAAGAGCAGGATGGAATCTCTCCGTGTGATTTATCTCCTGTAGTTATTCTAACCCCTCTCACAAAAAGTGCATGTTACACCTCCTCTAAAATAGCCTCCTCATTCTTATTCCATAGATCAAACCGTTAAATAACTCTAGTATTCAACTGAAAGAACTATAAAACCCATTAGTTCAAGTTTTAAAAATTGTGTATGGGTTATTTAAAGTGCATTTTCTAATTATCTTGGATATATTAGGTGTTTTTATAGCTTTATTATGTGAAAATCTAAAAAAAACTAAAGAAACTTGCCCGAAAACATCAATTTTTTCAATTTATAACACTGTATATGTAAGTTGAGATAAGCGGAAGGCAAATTTGCAACTTTTAAGCTTAAATATAGATTCAGAAACAAACTCTCTTCATTTATCATGCTTGCTATTTATGTTCATCAGTTGTCGCGCAAAAGTATATCTCAATAACATTTGTATCTCTTGTCATATAATTATTTATAGGCCTAAGCTATCAATAAAGAATATAGTTTCTTATTTTCTTTTGTTTTGTTAAGGCATCTCACTACATTTGAAATAAGATCTAAGGGAATATGGCTACTATTGGGAAATAACGTTATTTTCTTATTTTCGTGTAGTCAATCTACCCACCTCTCGACATAAATGAGAGAGAGGAGATTTGACAACATTTAATTGAGATAGAGCGAAGCTTTTCTCCATAAGACCTGCAGTTCCCTCAGCAATGATATTGGGTGTAGTCGTGTGTATTCAGAGCTTCGGTTCAAATAGTTTGAAGTTAAAAGAATTTGTTTCCTGATCTCAAAGTTGTTATTATTATTATTATTATTATTATTATTATTATTATTATTATTAGCACTGCGTATTACTACCCGTTTGGTTTGTACGCACTTACGCTAATGTGTAATGGTAGGGTGATTATGAGATGTAATGGAGGACCTACATTTTAAAGTGGAATCCGAACCACGGTGTAAGCCTGGCATTCCACACATTCACAAGTTGTGATTAATACACGTCTTGTCAGGGTTGAAGGAATAGCGGATCTCAAAGATTTACACCTTTCACCATTCTCCTCATACTTTCTAATGCTACTTTCTTTGTCAATATCTTGCCTTATTGTATCCAGCCAGCTTTGTTGCCTGGCCAATGTTCGGAATCACGAAATATTAGTGAATATAAGAATGGTGGCAGTGACTAGTTTTACATATTTTCTTATAACTTAATTTGAGATTGTTTAACTATAAATAATAATATACATAATATATGGATTGAATAGTTTTAAAAAACGTTTCAAACATTCAAAATCAAAATATTCTTATGAAACTACTAAAAAGGCCCATGCCCCTATATTCTACATCCACTCACCCACCCAACCAAAAAAATTGTAGGGGCGTGTCTTACATGTGGTGGGTCAAAATTCAGTTTTAAAAATAAATTCAACCTGTTTCAATCTAAAGTTAATAAAAGCGTAATTGAGCAGGTAGTAGTTAATGAATTTTAGAATATTCCAATAGGTTACGAGCCTATAAACAGGAGAATAATTAAAATATACATTATTAATAATACTTTCTGGAAAAGAAAGAGGGGTGTATACCCTCAAACCACCCTTCCCTTTTTTTCTTCTCTCTAAGCGCAAGATTCTTGGTATCGAGTAGGCTTCTGGAAGGAAGAACTTATCTGACAATGACAAAAATTACTAAAACTTATTTAATATATATATATATAAACTAATTTGAATAAATTCATACGTCAGTCAGGTCAGAATCTAGAACAATTTTCACGGTATTGACTAGCAAACGCAATGTGAAGAGAACACTGGAAAGACCTAGACACAGATGCGAGGATAACATAAGAATGGACCTGAAAGATATAGATTGTAATGAGGGGAATTGGATAGAACTATCTCAAGATGAAGGTAGATGGCGTACTTTTGTAGATGCTGCAATGAACTTTTGAGTTCTTAGTGCTATAGAGTGAGTAAGTAAGCATATGCCAGGTCATGTGATCTTCAGCTGTCACTTTCGATAGATATTAGCAATAGGCCAACCTAAAAATATATATATATAGTAAACTATTATCATTGTTAACAATAAAAAAGTTTGAACTTTATAAGAGGTCCTTTCTATCAAAATCCTACTATACCTTGGAGAATATTTGCATCTCCAGGTCCACACGGGAAATCAGGCGAATGATGTGCGTGATTCAAGACCCACAATTTTGTTGCAATAATATATTTTGTTTTCAGACCCCGGACCGAGGTCTGCTTTGCAACCGCAAAATCCCCGATACAATTCTGTTCGGTGCCAAGAAGGATGAGTTTGGCGCCGAGGGCATCTTGCTGACCCCGGTGGACGCGATGAGGAAGTGGAGCGTGAAATATCACGGGGAGATGCGGTGAGTGGGGTCCTGTATTCTGATGAACTCATCTCTTAGAATACAAATATACTTGAAGGGGAAGGTGATCCAAGACTCACCATCCGTCCGGGATATCTATATATTAAACTAATTGTGTAGGTATTGTGAAGTTAGAATACAGAAGAAATGTACACTCATTTGCATGGAAGAATATTATGAAATACAACCCCAGCACACCCGTCGGGAATTTTAAACCACAGCCGCTGCGACACCGACAAACCAGATAGTTATTATCACTAGCACCGCGTCTTACTACCCGTTCGTGTTATACGTACTTACGCTAATGTGTAATGGTAGGGTGATTGTGAGATTAAATGGAGGACCTACTGTTTAACGTGGGATCCGAACCTTGGTGGAGGCCTGGAATTCCACACATTCACAAGTTGTGATTAATCCATGTCTTGTCAGAGGTGAAGGAAGGGTTTGGCAAACAGATAAATCCGTGTCGGGAACAAGGATTGAACCTTGGACCTCCATCACAGTAGTCCGACACCTTACCTCTAGACCACCAGGTCACCTAAGCCAGATAGAATGAGACTGACACCTCAGTTCAGCTCCATTTTATATCGGTTTCTATTCTTTATTTCTCTTGGGTTGTGCCAGGTTGGAGTCTGACCCCGAACATGTGATGAACGTCAAATTAGACGCGGAATTCGATTCGGACCTGCCTTATTTTAATTTCGACACAGACCTTCACCCATCCGCCATGTGCAGGGCGTTCGCTAAAGAAGACTGGACCAAGGAATATTTCAACAACTTGAAATCGTAAGTTTTGTGTGCATTTATTTAGGTCATTCTTTTCATGATAGCTTCAGTATGAACCTTTTCTGAAAGATTAAAGATTACTATAATTATTTGTGTATTTATCCAGCGGAGATTATGTTTTATCGCTTTGATTAAAGATGTAAATTGACGTCACCTTGTCAAACTGAGAAAACATATTTGCAAGAGGAATGAATTGATTTATTCTGTTCCCAAAGCGACCTTAAAAACTTCTGCCTGCTTAAACATATATTTTGTAAAACATTGTTTAAAGAATAGCAGATCCATCTACTTCTTCAATAAGATATAAGAAAATAATTTTGTTATGTTGGAAGATGTAAATATATATTGTTACGTTTTGTATGTATGTATGTACTACCTATGCTCCATTCATACGGGCGATGCTTTCGTACTTAATTGGGTAGATAATCTTGTAGTGAAATAATATAAGCTACTATTACGAAATAACCAGTGAAGTAGATATTATGAAATATGTAGACTACTACGCGAATTAACACTGATATTGTTTTCATCCTTGTTTTGTGAATAACTAATATTACAAACAAAAATAAAATTCCTTTAAAAAACCGTTTGTGTTCGCATGGACAAAAGGTCTAGGGTATATTAATAAATATTTTGGATAAAAAATGTTTGCTATGAATATATTTATCAAATTCAATTAATCAGAACCACTTCCCTCCTCAAACTTTATTTTCGTTTCGTTTTTTCTTTTACTCTAAATACGGGGAAATTAAGTGTTCAATTTGCTTATGCAAGACCACTTGTATCTCTTCTGCGTGTGTGTCTTACTTGTACTGAATCCAGTACTGAATTAAGTATGGAAACGTAGCCCATGTGTGTGGGTCATAGCTTAATCCATATCCTGAGTTGTTAAAAAACATTTTAAATAGTATCAACATGATTTAAAATATATTTGAACCTACTTAAAGTCTGTTCAGCGTAGGAATTGTTTTCTGAAAGGCCTTTTTCCCTAATATAAATCTATTATATAGTAGGATATTGGTAGGAACAAAGACCTTTCAGAGAGTAATTCCTACCGTGAATGAAGTATACTTTATAATATTAGGAACTCGAAAGTTCATTGCCGCACTTCCAAAATACGCCACCTATTCCTATCTTGAGCTAGTTCTATCCAGTCCTCCTCATTACGCCCTATCTCTTCAGGTCCAGTCTAACGTTATCCTCCCATCCACGCCAAGATCTCGATGGTATCTTCCCATTGGTTTTGCCAGTCAGTACCCTGAACAAGGTCATAGAATCTCCCATTCACGCTGCATGTCCTGTCCACCATAAGCTACGAGACTTGGCCATTTGATTATCCTAACAATGTCTTGAAAGAAATGAATACAGGGTATAAAATATACATAAAATAAGTGTAAATTAACTCTTTTCTTTTATAGAGCTCACCAAACTCATTACGAGCAGATGGGAAACATGCATGGTTCAGTAGAAATTGATGGGACAGTTCACCAACTGGAACTGCAAGCATTCCGAGACCATAGCTACGGTATGAAGCTGACTATAACTGAATAGCTCACCTCTAAAATGGCCAAGGGCGTAGAAAGCTCATTTTTATAGGGGGGTCCACTAGAAAATGTTATTATAACTTTAGCCAATAAAAGTTGTTATTCATATAATGTGTGAATCCCCTAGGGGACTCCATAAAATTTAAGGGGGGTCTGGATTCCCTTACCCCCTCTTTACACGCCCTTGTTAGTAATCTATCCTTGAGCGAATTTTCTCCCAAAAAAATAGATACAGTATTATTTGTCATGTCAAATACATCCAGATATCCATGCTAAACAAAATTGCTAAAGCCATTAATTCAAAAATTCAAATCTTTCAAAGATAGTATTCAATAAATTATTCTTATATTAAGAGCTATAATTAAAAATTTTAAAAATACTAATGCCTAAATTTCATATTCGAACAAATTCCACCAAACCGTTTTAGCTGTGGTACTAAGTGCAGACAGACAAACCGAGGGGACACAGAATTTCCAGATCCACTCATTTAGGCTAGAGACACAACAATAAACATATAATCACAAGGTTGAATTATTTTATTTTTTTACAATTGCAATATTTCTCTTTATATGAGAAAGTAAAAATAGATATGGTCAAGATAATAAAGCGTTTCGTAAATAATATTATGTAGTAAAAATGTTATATTCTAGCTTACACATAAGATTATATAATGTTGTTAATATTAGCAGCATTGACATTATAAGTACCCGCGCCTTTGAGTACATGGTCATGATTATTAAGTCTGGCTTGCTGATGACAGGGACGTTGGGGTTTGAATCCCGGCCGAGTGTACTGAGGGTAGTTTTTCCTTCATTATTTTCCACTCTCCCCTCCCCACGCAAACGTGGGTACGTTTCCTTTACATTCTACCTCTATCATGCTTACAACAATAGCGTGATTAGTGGCTTACTTATATATATAGGCCTAAGTTAATAGGTAGTGAATCTCGGGGAAACAAAAGAAAAATCCCCTCCTCTTTTGGTGTCTCACAGGGAATAGTTTCCGCTGGTGCTTATTTTATTAACCAGGTGTAAAACTTATATCTACGGTTTTATATTTGACGTAATTTTATTTAACTAACAGTAATATTATATTAGCAACGGGCCACTACTATTTTGCCACTGATTCCCTTTATCCAACACAACCTTTCACAACCTTGTGTTAAGTAGATATATTTTAAAATGGTGTGTATGACAAAACAAACTTTTATTATTTAGCACCGCGTCTTACTACTCGTTTTGTCTATACGCTTTTTAAGTAATAATTACGCTAATTGATTAGGAAGTTTGAATTAGAGGAAGTGAACCCGCATTTGCGTGGAGGGATAGTGTAAAACCATTTAGGAAAAACCACCCCCAGTTCACCCGACCGAGATTCGAACCTCGATCTCGCCGTCCTCAGTAGTCGAGCTTAACACGACTAGCGCGTTAGCCAACTACGCCACCGAGGCGGGTGACAAAATAAATGTTAACGCCACAATCTTTACATGTGAGCCTTTTTTTTAGTAAGATTTATTTAAACACATAATTATGTTCAAACCATATTTATTTTATAAACTAATTATATTTACTCCTTTTTATGACTTACAAAACATTACACATAAAAGTATTTATTATAATAATTAGGTTACTTACTTTATGGCATTAGAAACTCGAAAGTTCATTGCCGCACTCACAAAAGTACGTCACCCAGGGACGACCCTAGCAGTTGCGGGAATTGTATATTGATGTGAGTTTCCTCATGATTAAAAGCGTCCAGATTGGCGTATTTTAATAAATTGTATGTACTGTAGATGCAAATTTTGTTTATTGAACTGAAACTCAACTTTTGTGAATAAATTCATAGGGATAGGGAAAGTGAAAACACATTTTTTTGAAACAAATGACAGAATGTAATAGAGGACTGTGTGAGGGTGCGGAGGCAGTGTGGCGATTGCGAAGATCATATACAAATCATAATTTCTATCTAATAAAAACAAGGACGAATCAATATATTACTCTACAGGATAATTCTTTTAAATATAAACCTTAGACAAAGACAGGATTTAAAGCCTCAGTTTCTATGTAATCAAAATTGTTGGCAAAAAGAAACTAAATATCTCTCTTGTATAAACAAAGCGTTTGCTTTTCTTCATATTATAGCAACAGTTCTTTATTACCTGTCAAGGATGTCCTGGAATTTAATGGTTATTTTTTTCTCTTCGCTTAAAAGTTCCACATCTAATCCTGCAATGCTCATGACAGATTTTCAACAACTGTTGATCATCATGTGAATAAAACTAAACATTTTTTTACTGGAACAATATTTTATTTATTTTGGCCAAAAAATGTTGTGCTAAAAAAACTGCCAGAAACCTTAACTTCGCATGTCCTACATCCCCACCTTAAACATTACCCTTGGAATATATATCGATACAGATTCTAAAAATAATTTAGGAACTGCAATCTTTTATCATCCTAATTTTTACTCTCTTTTTTGTAACTAGTGTCAACGACGCTGGCGTTTAGCTGACCCTGTACATCTCCAGTGCAACTACAGGGTGACCCACGGAAATTTAGCTCGCCTCCTATATCCAGCAGGCGCCTCACTCTGAATTGGAGGTCAATCCCCTTCCATCCATATTGTGACATGAAGAATGAGTCAATGAATCTTTAGACAAGCAGTTCACTTGCTCGTTCTTCATGTCACAAAATGGGTGGAAGGGGATTGACCTCCTCCAATTCATAGTGAGGCGCCTGCTGGATATAGGAGGTGGACTACTTTTCCGTGGGCCACTCTGTATAACGAATATTTACCATTTTATATTATATTATATTAGGATCTAGCTACCCTACGTCTTAGTACCCGTCTGACCACACGTATATTTACACTAATGTAGGAGTGAAGAAGGTGGAATTTAAAAGTAAATTTAACCGCATTTGCGTGGAGGGACACAATTTAGAAAAAAAAACATCCTCATTACATCCGACCGGGATTCGAGCCCCGATCTCAATCCCTGGAAAACCAGTCTTACACTAGAGTGACGAGTTAGGGTATGCGACCACTGGTTTGAGTAGGTAATAATGGAATAAAATGTACTAAAAGTGAGATATTCAGCGTTAAATCGATGTTTGTTGGCAAGGGCACAAACGAGACTGGGACCTGATGCACCGCTACGCCTTCCACATGCTGTTCCTGGAGAATGGCATGAGGGCCTCCATTGGCGTCATCTGTCAGCCCTGCACCTGCTCTTTGTGAGTACTGTACTTTCTCTGCGTTGGTTATTTCATATCATCAAGAGTTTCGGAGATGTGATCAAAACTGTAGGGATCTGGTTATTTAAATTATCCTCCAAGTCATTTTCCAGGATAAATTCAGGTGGAGATGTATAAGGCAAAAGAAAAGGCCAGTGTTTTTTCCAGTTTTTACTATAAAGCATTTGTTGATCAAAATTAATTAAATATTGCTCCAGTATAAACATGGGGTTTAAATTTTCTTCACATGTTGATATCAACAGTTGTTGAATTTCTGTCATGAGTATGGTGGCATTATCTAACAAAACTTTTAAATTAAGATAAAAAGTTGTCATTAAATTCCAGGACACCCTTGACAGATATTCAAGAAAATGTTATATCGCCATGTGAAGAAAATTAAACTTTATATGCTGAAGCGATATTTTATTTACTTTGGCCACAAAATTATCTTGCTATAAAAACTGCAAACACACTTAACTTTTCTCTTTTTAATAGTAAAGTGTCTGGTTATAAATTTTAATCCAAATCGTTAGATCGGATTTTGATAAAATCTATTTTTACCTCTTTTTGCCCATAAGAAAACTACCCTTAATTTTAGGGTTAGATATCTAAATCCTTACCTTATCTAACTTTAAAATTAAGGCCTTAGCCATTTTATAGATGTATATATTGGGAGGGTTTTACGTGAAAAATAATAACATGTACTTGTGTTTTAGTATCAACAAAATTTAGGATTAACTTAGTGATGACTTTTTTTTTTAAAGACTTGAATTATTTTTTTTTAAATTGCTATAAAAATCTTATTTGAAATCTACGTCTAAAGAACGTTTCATAAAACTAACAAAATAGTTTGTTTATATTTAGAAAACCTACCAAGAGTTAGTTTACTGATGGCTGATTTTTGAAAATTTGGCCATAAATTATAATACTACGATACATTAGAAAGTATGTGCAATTGTGTTAGTGCTCTTTGTAACTTTACACTTCCGGACTATCTGTATATTTACACTAAAGGGGGTAGGGACTAGATTAGAACTTAGATGAAGTGTGCTCGCACTAACGTGGACGGAGAGTGGAAAAGTATTCATTAAAAACCACACTTAGTACAACTGGCCAGGATTCAGCTCATCACCGGCAAACCAGGATAGATGATATTGATGCCTTTGTTTGCATGTGCACCTTCATGGGAGTGTTTATATGGTACTGGTTGCCACGCCTTGATTCAATTCGACTAAACACTAGGGGTCCATTAAATTATTATTATTATTATTAGCACCGCGTCTTACTGCCCGTTTGGGTTATACGCACTTATGCTAATGTGTAATGGTAGGGTGATTGTGATAAATGCAAGAACTACTACAGTTTAACGTGGGATCCGAACCACGGTGAATGGCCTGGCATTCCACACATTCACAAGTTGTGATTAATACACGTCTTGTCAGAGGTGAAGGAAGGGTTTAGCAATCAGATAAAACTGTGCCGGGACCGAGGATTGAACCCTGGACCCCCAGCACAGTCCAACACCTTACCCCTAGACCACCAGGTTACCAAGAAGGGGGGGGGGTCCATTAAAGACAGCCACTCAAACCAAAAGGAAATTGTTCGTAATTGAGACGTATCTATGAATTATAGAATAGGAGATAGAACTATCTCAATGTTAATTTGTGAATCAATCAATGTACTGTGAAATTAATATTACCTCTCCTTCCTAAACTTTAATGTGTGTTTCAAATATATCTCAATGTTATTGAAACAGCCTGTATCTAAATGGATGTGTGGTCAGTAAAAGTGTATCGTTTCAGGCTGGAGAGTGGATATGTGTACACCCCTAATGGTGAACTTCACCCCTTGGAATGGTGCGACTTCAAGTTGTATCAACATGGGGAAGGGGGAACCCCACCTGTAGATTATGCCTTCCAGTTCAAAGCAGGTAATTATCATTATTACTAATAACTTATTGATACATAAAGTCGAGACAAAAGTGGCCCAAAGCAGTAGACTCACATTGCACTTGGTCACTTTGTGAAAGTGAGTGTTTGAATCTAAATCATTTTTAAGACATGTTTAGGCATAACTCAACTTTCTCTGGTAAGCGAACAAGTAGCCAGCGGCCAGAATACACGTAATATTTCTAACACATTATAATTATGGTGTTTTCAACCAATATATATTATAAAAAATTATATGGAAGCGTTGCCGTATTTGTATGAAGGGAAAGGGTGTTATACCATTTAAGCAAAACCACTCTCAGTAATACTGACTGGGATTCAAACCCCAATCTCTCAGTCATGGGCAATCCTCCACAAACACAAGAGGGATACTTAGAGTAGACCATTCGACTACCGATAAATAGTAAGTAAACTTTACAACCTGTGATATTCCAAATACATGTTTTCCATTAAATTAGTTGGAAATTTTTTAATTTGTCCTTGATTATTATTATTATTAGCACCGCGTCTTACTACCCGTTCGGGTTATACGCACTTACGCTAATGTGTAATGGTAGGGTGATTGTGAGATGAAATGGAGGACCTACAGTTTAACGTGGAATTCGAACCACGGTGGAGGCCTGGCATCCCCCACATTAACACGATGTCTTGTCAGAAGTGAAGGAAGGGTTTGGTAATCAGATAAATCTGTGCCGGGACCGGGGATTGAACCCCGGCCGCCAGCACAGAAGTCTGACACCTTACCCCTAGACCGCCAGGTCACCAATTTTTGTCCTTGATATTTCACAATCTATTCTATATATAAAACATTATATAAGGGTTTGTATAGTCTCTATAATTTAGATGGGGCAGTACTAAGCAGTGGTGGCTCGTAAGGGAGGGCTTTAAGGGTGCTGCCTACTCCCTCTCTTACCACCTGTAAAATAAAGTGAAAGAAAAAAACTTTTTTTTTAATTCATACCAATTTTCTCATATTTTTTCATTACCTAATGAAAAACATAAATTAATAACATCTTTTCGTCACATAATTTCCCCAATTTATTGAGAAAATTAATACAACCACTATCACATCAATGTCAGACAACAATCGCAATTACTAGTGAAATTACAGTAACACAGTAACCCTGTGACTGTAGGGAGGCCGGTCGCAGCGCCTCAAGCTATGAATGCATCATAGAGTGGTTGCCATGACAACCTGACGCCACTGCCGTTGTCTAAGCGTGTATGTCCTGTGGACTGTGCTAGGGAGAGTCAATGAAGTCAACAAACTGATCGCTCAGACATGCGACAAAGCCACTGTTATGAGCAAACAAGAGGGAATATAAAATGTTAAAATCAAAGAGAAATATAAAAATGCCAAATAGGTCTATTGTTACGGCCTTCAATTAAATAAACTGCTTGAACAAACTGCTTCTAATATAACATGTGTGAGAATTATTTTCGTCAATTTAAGTGGGATTGCCGCATTTTCTCTTTCTACAGACAGGAAAGCAGCTTTAGAGCATATATATGATTTTTTTTAATCCTCGACCCTGACAAATTAGATGTAATTTTCAATTCCCCATATTAAAACAGTCTTCACTTACAAAGACAATATCTTGTAATGTTTCAAACATATATAACTCAGGAGCGGCAACAGTGGCCACTGAATTTGTTAACTGGTTTGAAAATAGCACTTCTTGTTTTGGATACTTTTTACTTGGCACCTCAAATTGATATATAATTTAATCAGTTACAAGCTCTGCAAACTGATCCAGTGAGAATTCTTGTTGCTATTGATGACTTTGAAAAGGCAATAGTTGTAAATAGTTGTAAATAAGCTACCCTCTGTAGTCAAGACAACAGGAAATAATTCAAATTCTCACAGAAGGACCTATGCTTAGAAAAAAAGTGATGACAGAATTATGAGAATTTAAATTTATAGGTAAAGCAAGTTTGTGATACAGTTGTATTTCAAATAAAACATTGCTTTGTATTTAAAAACCATTGGTGTGGCATAAAGATATTTCAGTCTGAATACCTCAATAAACATGAAAAAAATTGTCTTCCGGTAGATGATATTTATCAGTTTTGCAGTGCCTTTCCAATGATTGATAACAAATATTTTCTAAGAGAACTTAAAGTTTTTAACTCTAAGTCACAAATAACAGAAGAAAATATGGCTGGCTGCTTGTGGACATTAAATTTTACAACTTATTTTGGATTGGAGAAATTAAAGTAATTATAAAAGTATTACAAATTCTTTTAACTATTCCTCTGACTACCTTGGAAAGTGAGCGATGTTTATCAACTTTGAAGTTAATCAAACCTTAATTAAAAACACTTTAGATGAAAACCAATTAAATAATGCTTCGGCCATGTTGTCTATAGAATAGTCAATGATTTGCGAGATACCAGAATTTAACAAACTAGTAAAAGAAAAATTAATTTTAGACAAAAACCGTGTATTAGATTTTTCTTTAAACCGATAAACTTACTGATAAACTAATCCTTATCCTTAGTGTGTGTATAGTGTTTGATATAGTTTTAAGACCATATTACTGTTGGGTGTTTTTTTTTGTTTACTTGTGTGTGTTATAATTTTTAATAATGTCATACTTTTTTAAGTGTGGTTTATAAAAGATTTTAGGAAACATTCTAAAACATTAAGTTTTAAGTGGTTTATGAGTTAAATACAGGGTGGTATAAGGTTGGAATAATGTAAGCTTTAGTAAATCTTATTTGACAATTTTTAGGATTGCACCCTCCCTAAAGTTATACTCATGAGGACCCACCTTGGTGGCCTAGTTAGCTAACACGCCTGTTTCATATTGAGCTATACTGCAGAGGACAGGGAGATCGAGGTTTGAATCTCAGTCGGGTGAACTAAGGGTGGTTTTTCCTAAATAATTTTCCACTCTCCCTCCACACAAATGGGGGCTCACTTCCTATAAATTTAACCTTCCCAATTCCTGACACATTAGAGTTATACTTAAGCATATAATCCAAACAAGTAGTAAATAAAATAAATAATATACCCATGAGCCGCCACTGATATTAAGGGAATCAAGCAAGCTTTGAATTGTTTTTAACATTTTACTTTTATGTTGAGAAACCATGTGCTCTCTTGGTTAACAGAGTTTTGTTCTATAATAAACAATATTGGTAACCTTTTTTAATATTGTCATTGCAATATAAAAAATACTAGCATATGTATTGAAGCTATAATGATTTAACTTCAAAAAATAATGTATGTTGAGTTGTTTTGTAGCCATTAAAATTTTAAAAAATACCCCAATAAATGTTTATTTAAGAACAAAAGTTTTCCAATATATAAAGCAATAATCAAGAATGGAAAAAATGAGAAGTGAATGAGAAGAGCGTAGAAGAAATGATTTGACGAATGAAACATAAGGTGTGACTTGAGCAAGCCTCTGCCTAACTTCTTTCTCACACTTTAAAGATGTTGCATCAGGAGTATGAATGTGTTTTTGTTTTGTAAACACGGTGCATCTGCACTCACATCTCCCTATTTTTGTTCTTGAATATGGCCTTAAGAGTACAAATGGTTTCTAAGCTACAATTTGCAGGTGGGACAGTGTACACCGTAAAGGCTAAAGAGATAAACCAATCAATCCACTTCAAAGGTTGGAAGTGGGAGGCAAGAATGGTGGAGCGCTTCCTAACATATGAAGTGAATGGGGTCCTTGGTAAAGGGGTGTCTGAATTCCATTACCATAGCAGCAAAGGGCGATCAAAATCCATAGCCAGAGATGACCCTGGCTGGTTCCAGGATGTTATACAAAAGTCCTAGCATCGGGTTCTGCCATTAGCCAAGTCTTACAAACTGTTGAACAAACAGTTGACCATTTATCAAATGTTCAAGCATTGCTCAATTTGTCATCACGCAGTGATGTCCTACAATGTATTTTATATATTTATAATGTCTTCTAATATTATGAATATACAATTCCTTTAATTTGAGAGTTTGTATTTAGTATCAAATGTATTTAATAATGAAACGATTTAAATTACATAGAATAATTTAAAAAATTACATCTTTTGGTAAATATTTTTATGCATGGATTTAGCCTGGAAGATGTTGAGGGCTAGTAATAAATATGTTTTTCCGTGGTAGTAAAGAATGTTTCACACTAAAAAGAAAGAAGGAAATACTTTTTTTTTTTTTTACTCTTCAACACTCATACTGCATACCAGCCTCACCCTTTGCAGCAGTTGAGTTTCATGTCCAAACTCACCAGCAGTACCCTTGCACAGAGTATTCAAGATATATTTTTAAACTACACAATTACAAATATAATTTTCTTATAAAATTCTGTTAAAAATATGAGTTTTAATTACTTAGAATATTTAAAACTGATTTAGTAAATAAAATTAAACTTTATCACTAACCTAATCTTTTTCACAAGGTTTTGTTATTTAGGACGTTAACATAAAATGCAATGTTTGTTTTTTATTGAGTGAAATGTTTGGTACAGAGTAACATATAATTAATTCTTACGATTAAGCTACACATACTAAATGGTATCTAAATTATTGCCAAATCGCAAAAAGATCATTTTTGTGTATATTATATATCAAATGACAGCTACCTATTAAATAGCTTCAATATTTATAAGGATTCATTTGACACAACTAATCTATATATTATAAGTGTAAGTTCATTTCCTAGTGACAAACTACAAACTATTATAAAATGAAACATAAAAATACATATTTTAAGATGTTTATGAAAGCCTAAAAATACAAAAATTTGGGGGGTTTTTATTTTCACTACCCCAGGAAATATTTGATTATAGCCACAGAAAATGTGAATAATATTTATCAAATATAATTAGATGAACATGTATACAATCCTTAGCAATATTTTTTTTGTAAATATTATATTAAAGGTGATTTTTACCAAATTAAAATGAATCTCTAAATACTATATTATGGATGGGTTATTTTTTTCTTCAAAATACTTAAATACATTATAATAAAATGAATTAGTGCCTTAAAAAAAAAGAAATGGAGAAGTGTGTTTTTCTATCTAGGCCTAAACTAACTATCATTTCAGGTTGGCTTATTTTACTATCCCTTACTTTACATTATTGTACTGTGTTTCTACACTGTCTTATTATAAATGTATATAATATTATATAATAGGTCACAATACACTAAAAAAGTGAACATATTTTTATATTTTACACTGACTCGGTACTATATTTTGCATAGTACCACTTTAAATAATCCATTAGTTTAGTTATTGATGAAATAATGTAAGCACTTCATAAAATTAATGAACTTATTATTCAACAAATTAAAATTGTTAATATTTTATCATTTTAAATAAACTTATTTTATTACCACAGGATGGATATTATAATACACAAATTAACTTTATCAGTCAATTTTTAAGGAATCAAGTCTAATTCTTTTGATGATTTGTGTATACTAGTAACTATGTTTCATACAATGAAAAAGGAACTGGGAAACAAACTTATAGTACGAACTATAAAAGGCAATACAATGACATATAAATAAATAAAGTAACAATCTACAAGTTTTTAAAATATACAGGTGATGAAAGTGTATTAGAAAATAGATAGTTCAATATTACATCTCATATGGCACCAAATTATTATATCAAGGAAAACAATGTTTGTTATTACTTTTTAAATACATATTTAGATATATTTTTTTATAAAATTGTATTTCTAATGTTTATATATTAAAGACTGTATTTAAGATCAATTTTAAAACAAACTTAACAAACATCACCAAATATGTTGGAATTAACTTTTTAATAAAAGCAAATAAAACTTGTGTGACAAAATAGATTGTACTAGAATATATCTATGAACATGTTTCTTCATTATTGACTTCCCCATAATTTTTTCAAAATTAAATGTTTGTCATTTTTAAACTAAATAGATTTACTTAGAGATAAACTAAAACACTAAGCAATCTTGTTTGGATTGCTTTGATCAAATTATTACTTACAAAACAAATGTTATCAATTTCCCTAAAATTCAGTCATAATATCAGCCTTAATTCAAACCACTTGAATAAGTAAGACAGCCATTAACTAAACAACTCTAATTTAAACATGTTAGCTTTCACATCTTAATAAGTTTGATTAATCTTTTTTTTTAAATAGTATAAAAATGAAAATTGTGTTAGTGCTTATAAATAAGACCACTTAAACCAAATACAAAAATGTTCTGGCCAGACAAGCAGAAAAATCAATTCAGAAGGCACAACAAAACTACACCCACACAGTTGACTAGTTGTATTGAAAATTATGTATTCAGAAAGATTAATTTTATTTAGTTTGCATTAAAAACAAATATATAATTTAACTGAAAATAAAAATATTTTTGCATTTAAGTTTTAACTAAAACTAATAATTTGCTTTTGTTAAGATTTCGGGTAAATGGAGTGTGTACTCAAATTATGACTTACTAAGCAGGCAGTTGATACACGCCTTCTGTACTTGGTTTTTTTAAATGATTTTGTAGCCCTGTATCAAAATTGAAAAAGTTTCTATTAGCTCATACCTTTCCCCTTAAATTGTGATTAATATTTCATTAAGACATCATTATAGTAAAACTGTAGAGTTGGGTAGAATCAACAATTTTACAAATCTAAGTCTCGAAACCAAATCTCCAATCTACCTTTAAATCCCGAACCAGAGCCCAAATTATTATGGAAAGATTATGAACATAGGAGGAAATATAAATATGATGGAATAGTATAAAATAAGAATATTAACTAAATTTAAACATTATTTCCATTCATTATTAAATTCATTAATTCAATTAAGTATCAAATTACTGGTCTGGGGTCTAGTTGTTTTTTAGCACCGCATCTTACTACCTGTTCGGCTTATGTGCCAATTACACTGATGCTTTTAGGGATTAGGGAGGTTATATTTAGAAGGAAGTGTATTTGAAAACCACCTGACCGAGATTAAAACCTCAATTTCTTTATCAGCGGCAGTCTAGTCTATTGCAATAGTAGTGTTAGACCATGCAGCCACCAAAGCAGGTATCTGGGTTAAGTTCATTCTATTTATAAAAGGTTTCGAACCATCAATGACCAATACTAAAGCTCTAAAACAAATTCCACTTAAAAATAGAAAAAAAAATTTTGAGTCTCGAATCTCAAATATCCTTGAGGATTCAATAGCCCATCCCTAATTAATGCTTTAATTTATTTCTCTGATAAGAGGCCATCTCCAATTAAAAAGCCTTAATTTAATGAAGTTTTCTGTGGATTACTATTTAAAGTGAATAAATTGTTTCCTTTACAACCATTTTTATATATGTCTATTAATAGTTTTCCGAAGCCATCTGTATGGACAGCTACTAAGAAAGTAAAACAATAGAATCCACTTTTATGAAGTGCTATGGACTATGGATCGAAATTTAGGAAAGAACAATCCATGACTGTTCAGTATATAATCTCTTACTAGACTTATGAATACAGTGTTGGTAGTTGTGGCCTATACATTTACTTCTGTGATGTTAAGCTGACAATTTAGTCTGAAAGTTGGTTGTAAAGTAATAAAACAGATATGTATTAATCAGCCTATTTACATAATTTATCAAAGTAACAAAACATATTTAAGAGGTGGATACAAATGACTTTCCAACTGCCAAAAAATGACCATAAAGTTTATTTTATACCTGCATTTTAAACGGTCATTGTAATAAAATAAATTATTTCCTAATGGCTTGGAAATGTATGTTAAGACAGTGTATAAACACTACAATAATGTAAACTAGGTGATAGTGAGGGAAGCCAACCTGAAAGGATAGTTAGGTTAGGCCGATAGCCTTTCATTTCAGGTTGGCTTTCTTCAATGTCACTTACTTCACAAACATTCCTAGAAGGTAGAGTAAATGAAAAGATATTTATTGATACAATGTTTGTATTATATATTTTTATTTCAAAGGTAAATATGTGAACATTTACTAAATAATACAAAGTGAATCACCTTTCTCTACACAGAAATAAAATACATTTATAATATGATATCACCTGGTAAGATTATCTTTTAAATGGCAGCACAAGCATGTATTTTTTGGATTCAAAGATAAAAGTGTTGAGAATTATATTCCAAATAACATTTAAAAACATTTGTCTACATATTAATATACTCTTTTAATGCATAAAATATTTAAAACTGTCCAAAAGTTAAGGCTAATTATTTTAAATGTATTAAACAATGATTATTTAAGTTATATAGGTGTAGAATTAATATTTATGTTTTGTGATTTCATTTTATAAAATATAACATCAATTTTGTACTTTAATTACTCTTTATAGCTTTGTAATGTTCATATAGCTGTCATAATAAATATTTGTGGTTATAATTTGTCTGTACATTAAATAATTTAGACCCCTATTGTGACTAGACAGTAATAGTTCTAAGTAATTTGAGATAGATTACAGAAATTGCACATATTGGTGTTGATACTCAAATTGTGGCTCCTATGTAAGAATTAACAATTACTTTCCCATGTTTTTGAATTATTTCAAAACAAATATTATCTATTAAACCAGTTTAATAGAATATGTTTAAACAGATTGGTATACAGACCCAAAACAATGTACTTGAGAATAAAACATAAAAGATGTAATAAAAAAAACAAGAGGGAGGGGGCAAATAAATGCACTGAAATAAGTCAAGAGAATTGCCCATATTGTGTGGAGTACATCCTTACTGTCCCAAAGTAGACCTATATTATTCTGTTAGTCAAAACTTTTACCCATATTCCACCATAATGAAGCAAAATCCTTCCTTGAAAATAAATTTCAACCCTATTATAGACATTTTAAATATTAATAATAACACTTTCATCTACATTTAAAACACTCCCCAAAATAGCTCACATAATATAAAAACCTTTCAACACAGCTTACAAGCATTTTAACTTCAATAATTGTTGATAGTTTTTAAACATGGCCTTTTACAAGTGTCTAAGTAACCCTCATGACAAATTAGTTTTGATAAGTAAATGAAAACATGCCTTAAGTTTTATTAGTCTAAATTTCACCCCTGCCCATTTAAACAATTTTAATATCTAATTGAAACACCGTGTAAGGTATAAACAAATGTTCTTTCATAATTCAAAGTTTACTATTTTTTCTCACATTTCAACACCATTCTATCATGCAATACAAATACACTAATAATTATAGTTATTCAGCCTTATTATATGAATGACACAAGGTAAATATCTAGGTAATAAATTAATACTATTTTTTTATACTTACCGATATTAAATTTATATTATGGACAATATCTTCATATTTCGTTATATACAAGTTTTAAGATAGTTTGCTAACAAAGCTTAAATATAATTAGTTTTATTCTTTTCATCAACAACTAAACAAGTTGGTTGAAATATAAGTGTTGATGAAAGTTAATGAAGTCAAACACAAAGTTACATATTTTGACTATTAGTGGTAGTAATATTGTAATAATGATAAGCCATTATGCAATAAAATTTTAACCGTTAACCAAAATGTTCCCACTCAAAGGTTGCACTAAAGGTTATTTCAACACTCTCCATTAAAGTTTATTATTATTATTATTATTATCATCATCATCATCAGAAAGCTCTGACAAAGAGAATGAATAAGAAACAACAGATCAAAACTGGTGATACATAAGAATCAAAAATATCACAATCTCATGAGAACAAAATAATCATGATGATTATGTCCTAAGCCAGTTAAAAATAAATGTGTGTGTGATATTTTAGCTAAAAAAATCAAACTAGGCTGTATTAATCATTCAGTTGCTCTTCAAATATGTATACTCTCTCCTTGCACTAAATCATGCAATCTCCTTCTACCCTTCTGCTTCTAGTAATTATCTTAGTAATGTAATATAACTATGTGCTGTGATTGTTTATAGCAGTGTTTACCAATTAAATTTTGTCACGGAACCCTTTTTATATGTTGTGCAAAATAATAGAACCATTGAAATATTTTTAAGATAGCTAAAAAAATTCTTGGATAAAGGTCAAATACCTTTAAAATAAAAGGTACATTTTTCCAGGGGGAAAGTAACTCTATATTTTGACCTCTTTCATGTATCATAAATAAATGCAGCCACCCTGTATACATTCATGTCAAGAGGGAAAAAAATGACAAGATTTTACTCTTTATTAAATGATAATCACGGTATCAGATTCTTTATTTATTATTATTAGTTTGTTAAACTGGAGGCAATCAGCTTATTGTAAATGAACGCTTCGATGATTCATAGGAAAACCGAGCCTCCCAACTTTCCACGGGTGTGTGTGAACATCCACGCCACTAAAAAGAGTGGATTATCTGCAGGTTCTGGATTACAATTACCAAGGAAGTTTAGTACACAAGCTGCGCAGTAAAAGCGACTTGACCCAAATAGTGTATCATATGCCAGATATAAATGTAACAACGATATTTTAACTTTTAATGTGTTCAATTTTTATTGATTCTTTATTTTTTTCACAGAACCAATATTTTTACCTCACACAACCTCATTTGGGAAAAGCTGGTTTATAGTATGTAAACTGTTTTGGTCTTGAAGCAGGACTGTCAACAAATAATATTTATCTTCAGTTTTTGGATTGTATCGTAAAACAGATAGTTAAAAAATTAATAACCAGCTTAATATGAATTGTTTTCACTGTGTAGTAGTGTAAAGAGACACACAATTAATGTAATAATTTGATCTATTACCTTTACATAGACGGTAATAAAATAAAATGATTGAAAGTCCTAAGCTTGCTATGAAAACTTTAGAAATTAAATTATGATACGTATGAAATGAAGTGCATTAAGCAAAATATAATATAAAATAAATTATTTAGAAAAATAATAAAAAAATAAAAGTAAAAACACTAACCCATATTTACACAAAATTTAATATTTTGATGCTCTTAATGCATCTTCCTCAGGAAGTAGTAGTAATAAGATTGAACATAAAGCTAGCTTCAGTGACACCAACTGATTGATTTGAACCTCTCTGGGTTCATCTATTGTTCTGTGGGTGGCAGGTGGTGCTAGTGATGCAACAGGGTTGAAATCTGGTTGAGTTAACTAATATTTAGGTTGGGTGGTTTTCTAGACTTAGTGATCCATTGATGTGCCAGTTTCCATCTTCTTAGATGAGACATATTGTATTGTGTTCTGTTAAAATCATTTCGCCTGTACAGTCTTAATACCACTACTTCCTGAGGAGCATGCTATAAGAGCATCTTATTTTTCTACAATGTTATTTTATTTATTTTATATTAGAAATTAAATTATGTGTTAAGATCTTCAAAATTGCTTTGTGTTGGTTTTGATCATTGATATTTTCTCAGTGATATTCTCAGCCCTCCAATTTGAGAATCGTTGTATTAAGAATTTTAACTAAAGAAAATTAAGCATTTGATTAGACAACATTAAACATAAAAAGAAAACATAACTGTATAGAAAATAATAGTTACTGTACAAAAAAATAAATGATTCCTAAAACGAATACACATGTGTTTATCCAACCAAATACAATGGGAAATTGCTGATTGTTGACTTAAACATTCTGGTTTACCATTATTACAATTTTCAAATAAAGTGTATAATATAACAAAATGATAAGAACGTATTCTGGTGAAATATTACTACTTTATTTTAATCTATTATGGAATAATTGAAAAATATATAACAGTTCATATTTACCGTAATATTCTTTAGATAGTCTAGTTGGAATAATTATCACAAATCAGTTCTTAACATTAATCCCAAAAATGCAATAACTGTTGAGATGAAGAAAAATTAGAGCCTTCTTGTACCTTGATTTTAACTAAATGAGAAAATGAATCAAATAATTAAATAAGGTCCTAAGATAAATAATTGGAAATTGTTAGGAAATGAAAGGATATGAGTGCAGCTTAGCTTTGTGGGAGTTAACTAGTCTTGAAAACCTAGAAAACAAAATATATACACAAATACATATTATTCTTAATTCCACTGGTGTAGACAGCTTCATCTGGCAAAGAATAATCATGGTGGTTAACTGTCTAGTATTTATTTAAAACAGATCCATAAAGAACAATAAGCGGCATGAGACAGTCGGCCACTGTGACTGTCTGGTGAAGCTATTATACGTGACAGCAAAAGATTGAATAATAGCATGCATTTTCAACTAGATTTTCAAGACTAATAAACTCCCACAAAAGCAAGCTGGACCACTATCCTTTCACAAACCAATAATTGTATGATTTATACTTAAGAGCTTCTCTTGGCCAACTAACCGTAAATTAGATATCTCTAGAAAATGCAATGCATATTGATTTAAGAGTTTTTGTCATTTTAAAATAATTAATTTTCAATTTTCTTGTACTTATAAAAAACACTGTAAAACGACTTAACTATTATAAATACCAATATTTTTAAAAATTAAGGCAACAGAAAACTACACCGTGATGTTAAACCATGTTCAAGTTGTATAACCTATCTAAATTAGGTTTTATTTGGACAGTGAGACAGATTTTCAAAATCTTAGATTTTCTGTGGAACAAAAAAAAAATCAAGGGCTGGACTGAAAATAACAACTGATTAAAGACTGATTATTATTCCGTGTTTTTTGCTTTGACTTGTTTTCATTATTTTAGTCATTAGGCTAGTCATATATTATCATCAAATGTCAATCATATTACTAGATTCTGTTGCATGACAAGTATACGTTGGTTAACTAGTTCGGACCTCATTCACTTTAAAACAGGTATAATTTATTCTTGTGAAACTAACATTAGCTGAATAGACAAATTAATACACACTGTGAACAAATTGCCCTTGGACATTTAAGAACACTATCTTACAAATATACTACTGTACCTTTAAATCACCTTTAAAAAGTACTTTGTATTTTTACAGTACCACCCATAATTAAAGGGCACAACATAGTTGCAATAGCCTATAATGTGATTACACTAAGAAGGAAAAAAAGAGTACATAAAAAGAATATTACATACAAACAATACATTAACAAAACTTAACAAAAATGAAATACATGTGAAAAACATTGATTGACAGGCTCTCTTAGTTTCTAGATGCTCCAATAATAGTAAGAATGTAAATGAAGATATTGACGATATCAAGATACAAATTCAAAGCAGCAAAGATGTATTCCTCAGGTGAAATGGAATACTTGTGTTTACCTCCCATCATGAGCTGTGTGTCATACACCAAGTAAATGCTGAACAAGAGAGCGCCCAGAGAAGCATAGACAAGAGTAATGGTTTTGCCTGGGAAGATGATTGCCACAATGCCAAAGATTAGTAGTATGATGGCACACACTAAGAGAATCCCACCCATTGCTGTGAAGTCCCACTTGGTTTGGAAGGCAAAGAGAGTGAGACCGAGGCAAACCGCAGCTGTCAGACCGACTGCCATCATAACCTACAATAAATATCATTTTACATGTTTAAAAATACTTATCAAAACATAAATACAACAACCTATCAGTAAATCTAGTTAAAAATATAGTTGTAAAATTGGAATATATCATATTTGTTGTTTGTTTTTAATATGCACCAGCCCCAAAGTAAAAATTTGTAAAAATACTTTGCCACTAGTGAGGCATGCTAACAGTTTAAAACAGTAGAGAAACTATACTGCTAACAGTTTAAAATAGTAGAGAACATATACTGCTAACAGTTTAAAATAGTAGAGAAACTATACTGCTAAAAGTTTAAAATACTAGAGAACATATACTGCTAACAGTTTAAAGTAGGAGATAACACAAATTCTTTAAACATGACAATCAACTCATTCATTGCAAATGTATGTACTCTAGACTCATTCTTGTCAATCTTTAAATGAAACAAATAATGCCAAGGGTTTTACAAGCCAGAAGAAATACAAAACCTGTTAAGAACAGTGAACTCTTCATGTGTGAAATTCGCCCATTGAAACACTTGAGAAAATTAGTTATATTGTCAGTCAGCACGGCTATTATGACAACTCAACGCAAAGTTAGTTGATATCACTAGCTTGCTGAGAAAAAGATAGGGTTTTGGTTACTGTGGCCACTACCTTTTATATCGAACAAGAAATGTTAATATCAACAATGCTTCTTGTTTCAGTGCAAAGATTAAAACCAGTTTGTGACATGAGTTGGCAACACTTTTCCAATTCTGAAACTTTAAAACCATGTATAAATGTGGAAGTGTGAAGAAGTGGGAAGTGTAAAAGTGTAAGAATAAAATATGAAGATAGAAGTGTGTTTGTTCTTATCTAGATTTAACCTAACTATCCTTTCAAGTTGGCTTCCCTCACTATTACTTTACATTATTGTCAGTGTTTCTACACTGTCTTGTTATATATATATATATATCTCATCATATAAATATAAAATGCTGATTACCATTAGTGTAATGATCAGCATACAATATTGTGTTTATTACAAGAAGGATTGAGCAGAAAGACTTTTTTTCACATCTGGTCAAGTATTTTATAATTGCAACAAGTTGCTAGTTGGATCTCTGTTAAAAATACTGGTGTATTTACATATACATATCTAATCACGTAGTTCCCTTTCAGAGCTAAAAAAACAACTCCGTTCCTACTTAATCCATCCTCACTAAATTTCTTCATACATCCCTATTCTTGCATACTCCCTTTGCTTCAAAACATCAATACACTGAATCATATATTCTCTTTTATTCTTAAAACTCTTAATGTACCTCTTTTTCACACATTTGTCTACAACATTTAACCATACCTTACATGGTTTACCCCTTTCTTTTAATCCACACACTTTAACTTCATATATTTGCTTTGTCCTTTGATCCACATTCATCCTCTCAACATACCCAAGCCAACATAAGACGCCTCTCACAATGATCTATTGCAGATATTCTCAAAGTGGGGTCTGCGAACCCCCAGGGGTCCTCAAGGCTTATGCAGGTCCGTGAGATCGTTCAGGGAATCCGTGACATAAATTTATTTAGTTTGTAGATCTTATAAAATTGTATATATAAGGGTAAATAGCTGATATGTATTAAGCACAATTAAATCCCGGCCAAAAAGTGGGGGGCTGGCCACACCCCTTGTGCCCATATTTTTGAGAAGGATATTTGAAAATTTAGCATTTTATTAAACTGGCCCAGCCACAGGCTGGAAACAGTTGATGACAATAATTTCGAAATTCACTTTTATATTAGTTTCCTCATAGACCGGCATAAAGAACTTTCATAAAAAAGCAGTTAAAATATTTGATGCCTTTACCAACCATATGTTTGTGTGAGCAAATATAATACATTTTATATTTTCTTTCATTTTTATTGTTGTTTTTCACATTAAAACAATGTCTAAAAATGTATAAATATAATACCTACATTTATTTTATTTTCGTTTGTATTGTAATTATATTTCCATTTAAATATATGACTAATTTATCTATATAACATACCATAAATTTATGATTATAGTTTTTCTAATCATTTAACCTTTATTAAAGGGTCCACGAATCAGCTGTTCCCTTGTTAAAGGGTCCGCATGACATGTGACCTATTGTATTCCCTTTCAAACTAAACTCCTTCAGGATTCATTCATTATGACTGTCCATATGAGTTTTTCCAAATACATTTCTTGGATATCTCATTCTAACCGTATTCACCTTACTCTTGTGTTCGTGCTGACAAACCCCCACTTCACATCCATACTACAATTTTAGTGCTAACACACTATGTAAAATTTGAGTGAGCTGCTCAGAAAATTCCTGAGTTTTAGTTAAGTAACGAGATTCTATATTATAATCAGTGGTATGCCTTTTATATTACATATACATATGTGTACCTAAAACATTGCATCAAACTTTGGCAGGCTATCCTTTGGGTGAAAAAAGAATGATTCACATCAGCAACCTAGGGTCCATCTTGAATGTTAAATATTAAGGGTGGTATACACCCCTAAAGATAGAGCTAAAAACGAATGTTGTGTGAAATATTTTGAAAACTGATTAGGGTATTACAACAAATCTTTGTATACTACTTATTGAAACCTTGGTCATTAATAAACTCAATGTACTGTTAACATTACCCACCCCCATCATGTAAAAGGGGTAGCAGGAGGGGGTGTAACACTTTTTTCTGCAATAAAATATGTCAGAGTAGGTATTACCAATTTTGACTTAAAATTACAAAACATGGAGTAAAAATTAACAAAAAAAAGGTGTCTTGGAGCTTTCCCTGTTTCCAAAAGCATCATGCGTGCATGTTTGATTTCAAAGATAAGTGTTGATTCCTGCTTCGCCCCCCCTTTTCCCCCGCTCTAATTATCACTATCTTCCCCTCCCTTCATGAGCAGACTGTTATCAGTCCACACAACTTCACTGCATGTTGCGCACATTACTAGTCAAATGGCAAAGTACACAAACGCAGAAATGACAGACATGGTCATGCTGTGCAATGAAGCTTGAGGAAACACAAGAGCAGCTGCACAGATGTACCACGATAGATATCCTGCACGACATCAACCTCATCATCGGACCTTCCCCGATGTCACTCAGCAACTTCGTGAAACAGGTACATTTCAGCTATGAGGAGGATCTGGTCACTCAAGGAATGTTCACACTCCAATTGTCAAAGAAGAGGTACTGAATTATGTGGACGATAACCCATCAACAAGCACATGTGCCATTGCGTACCAAACGAATGTGTCCCATTCCACAGTATGGCGTGTCATGCTTTATCAGCTGCTGCATCCATACCACATGCCATAGATGCAGGTATTGGGGCCAGCAGATTATGCTCTTCACCATGATTTATCCGACTGGTTTCTGCAGCAGTGCAAAGTGGTTCCTGATTTATTCACTATAGTCTTGTTTTCTGATGAGGCAACATTCATCAGAGACGGCTATTTTAATACAAATAGTCATATTTGGAATGATGTGAACCCTTATGCAACTGTCATCATGGGCAACCAGCATAAATTTGCTGTCAACATCTGGGCAGGCATTGTGGGTAACCATCTCATTGGCCCTTACATGATGCCGCAACGCTTGGCTAGCCACATCTACTGCCAATTTCTGAAATTTACATTGCCACAGTTCCTCAAAAATGTAACATTATCCGTTCAACAACGCAAGTGGCTTCAACACGACTAACAACATGACGACTGCCCTTAATCTGTTAAGACTTCTTTCGGTGGGGCTTTGTCAAAGCTTTGGTGTACGAGACAGCCGTTGAATCTGAGGAAGACCTGTTAGCCAGGATAGGTGCTGCATGTGATAAGGATCAAGAAACACCTAGTGTTTTAGAAAGAGTAAGTTAGTCATTGATACACCGGCTCAATTATTGCAATGACGTTGGGGGCCGCCATTTTGAACACTTGCTATGAATCTGCTTTTGAAGCTAGGAACTAAACATGCAATAACTACAATCTGTATTTCTTAATTTAGCTTTCAATACTCCAGTGAGTGTAATGAATAAAAGCCCACCCAGGTGTGAACTCTGTAAGCATAACTTACTAATATAATAAATAGCAACACATCTGAGCTTATGAAGAAGGAAAAGTATCAGTTTTTCTCCATCATTATACACAACCAGCCTTGTTTACCAAATGTATGTGATACATAGTCACACATGCTGGTAAAAATGACTAACCGATTGCAGTGCCACATGTGAAGTAACACTGCAATTCTGGCTGCCTACCCGGCAGGCATTTGCACTTGTCTCTGAGCTCAAACTTGTGTGACTGCAGTGCCACATGTGAAGTAACACTGCAATTCTGGCTGCCTACCCGGCAGGCATTTGCACTTGACTCTGAGCTCAAACTTGTGTGACTGCAGTGCCACATGTGAAGTAACACTGCAATTCTGGCTGCCTACCCGGCAGGCATTTGCACTTGTCTCTGAGCTCAAACATGTGTGACTATCTCGGAAACGAGGAAAGTTAGACAGTTTCTCCAACACACCTTTTTTGTTAATTTTTACTCCATGTTTTGTAATTTTAAGTCAAAATTACTCTAACTTACTCTAACATATTTTATAGCAGAAAAAAGTGTTAAAACCCCTCATTTTTTACGTGATGGGGGTGGGTCGGTAACAGCACAATTAGTTTATTAATGATCAAGGTTTCAATAAGTAGTATGCAAAGATTCGTTGTAATACCCTAAGCAGTTTTCATAATATTTCACACAAGTCGTTTTTAGCTCTATCTTTAGGGGTGTATACCGCCCTTAATATTTAAGATGGACCATAGGTTGCTGATGTGAATTATTCTATTTTCACCCAAGGAATCACCTACCAAAGTTTGACGCAATGTTTTAGATACATGATGTATAATATATATTGTTACTGGTCCATAAAGAAATTCTTAGTTGCAGCTATACTTATACTTTAGGAATGAGTAGGAAAGTTATTATCACTTATTTATAGTAGTAGTCAATATTTTATTTTAATCAATTCAAAGTTTAATTTGGTTCATTCATAGGTAAAACAAACCTATATTGATCTGAAAATCACACCAAACCTATATACCTCCATTAAATGTATGGGACATTACATTTATTAATTTGTTGGAGTGCTCGTATGGAAAATGAAACAGAACTTAAACATATAATCAATTGATTTATCATATTAAAAACTGTAACACCAGTGACAAATTTAAAAACATTTATATAATAAAAGTTGGCAAAGGTTAATATGGCCTTTGGCCTGCTATGAAACTGTTTAGGTTTGTCCTCCAAATACTGTATTTTATTTGTTGATACAGTAAAAATGTTATATTAGTCTGCTTATTTTAGAGAAAATTCAGGAACCAATATTCTTAAGTCATATCAGGGCTTTCAGTTAAAATTGTATCTTACCGCATCTCCTTGGTAGCTGGAAGCAACAGCCCCCAAAAGAAAGCTTTCTGCCAGAGTGAAGATGAAGAGGAAGATGAAGTTCATGGGGGACTTGCGTCGCACACTGGTGCAACAAGACATGGCGATCAGGGTGACAATCATGACACCGAACGCTACCCACCAGATTGCGGTGTTCCTACGGATGTAGGTCCTGGTTGGCTCATGGAACGTGAACAAGGTGACAAAGCTCAGGGTGATCAGCAGTTGGCACATCAGGATCGCATATACCTTCCTAAAAAATATAATAAACACACAGTGAATTGAATTATTCAAGACTTTATGGAAAAACAAACCTTAAAGAATTCATTATCTTCAGGCTTTGAATTGGTGGTGCAACAAATGTATTAACTATAATCTTGGTATGCAGTGAATTTTAAATCACTAAAACTTTGCCAACTTTTGCAGCTTTATAGTTGAGGTCCAAAGGGGCTATTATGGCACAGAACAAAACACACATGTAGTAGGTTTGATACTCATTTCAGTTTAACTTGTTATCAATGCAAATCTGTCCACCATTCTAAATAACAAAACCACTCCTCTGTCAAATAGACTGGCAAAGTGGTTTTTTTTCCTTGGTGTCTTTTTAAACATCATATAGTTACACTAATGGGGGAATATTGATGAAGTATTGCAAAGTTTGCATGAAGGGAGAGTGTGAAACCATGTAGGAAAACTATTCTCAGTATATCTGGTCTGCGTATAACCCGAACGGGTAGTAAGACGCGGTGCTAAATATTATTATTATATCCGGTCAGGATCCAAGCCCCAACCTCATAATATAATCAGCAAATAACATAAGATGAAGCTGATGATTTGTGTGCCAACACTTCTTTCATTATTCTAAACCTCACACAACTGCTAGATTACTTGCAGACTTAAGAATTCTACCCTCCTTAGTCCTAGCTGAAATAAAAAAAAATTGATTGAACAAATTACTTAAAACTTGTTATGGGCTTTGGAAAATAACTATTCATTTTCAAAATGTAAAAAGAATTCAGTGGCCAAATATGATAAAAGTAACTAATATGTGAGTTGGCCAAAAAAGTAAAAGTGACTACTAAAGTCCACCCTGAACAAGTTGAAACAATTTAAAGGGAAGAAATAGATATAGTGTGTTGGTGAGGATGGTTGATTAGTCTAAAACAGTAGTTCTCAACTTTTTTTTTGACACAGCACACTAATATTTGTTTTTAAGTTCATGCAGCACAATGAAAATGCAAGTTGGCTACAATGCGGGAGACTTTGGCATACACATCCAGAAAGACTTTTCAGTTGAACATGAAATGTGAGTGTTCTCTATTCAGTCATAAATGATGGTTTTATAAAATGGTTTCCTCAAACTTTCCACTAATTGTGCATCTCCTTTAAGCTATTTCCCTTGTTCCTATTCCTTATGCTAAGTCACTTTTAGACCCTTGTACTATACATAAAAATAATAAGTATGAAAATCTAAATATAGATTTGATTTTATACCAATACCAAATAAACAACCTTACCTGATGAACGCTCGCCGAATAGATTTATCCGAGAAGTCAAAATTCTCGACATGTTCATCAAGGGGGTCCTCAGGATAAGACGTCCCACCGTACATGGCTGGCTGTGAAATGTTGGCTGAGGGGATGTGGGAGTATGGAGGCGGAACAACAGGAGGTTGACCAAAGCCAGAGGAATACTGTGGCGGTCCTCCCGGGTATCCTGGCTGAGATGGAGCCGGGTAGCCTGGTTCGGGGCCCGGTGGATAGCCAGGATAGCCTCCTTGTTCTTTGGGATAGCCCGGTTGTCCTTGAGGGTAGCCTGGTTGCCCTTGAGGGTAGCCCGGTTGCCCTTGAGGGTATCCTGGAGTCCCGTAAAACCCTTGCTTTGGATCTATAAACAAAAAAGTGTTTATTTGCCACAAGACTATATAAATAGTATTAAGAAATCTATTTCCCCAAAGTACTACTAAACATTCCATTTTTACATAAAATTTCACACTGTATTTATATTTTGTGGAGTAATGTCATACCTACAGATAGATTTATATTACCGATGAATGTTTGTTCACACACACGTGTGAATTGCACTTATCTGTGTAGTTGAACATGTGGACAAAATGTCAATATCATCCTGTCTGTTTTGTCAATGATAGAGAGGTTAGGGTTTGAATCATGACCAGTTGTATTGAGGGTTTTTTATAAGTTTCACACACACACAAAAAGTACATTTCAAATATATTTTACCTTCCTCACTCCTAAACCAACAGTGTCGTTAATTGTGGAAAGCTTTAACAAGGTGGTAAAATAAAATAATGAGAAACTCACGGTTTTGATAAATGTCAATGTTTCATGACCCCCTGAAACTAAAAGTGTTTTTTGTGATGCTGTCCATCTGTTTGTCTGTTCATATCTCTGACTAAGAGCCTAAAACATTTTAAGATCTGACTAAAGCTTGATATATAGGGTTTTCATTAGGTCCTCCCCTCCTTCCCCCCTCTCGAGGAGTTTACAGAATTAGATATATAACCATAAAATTAATGTGGTTTCGGTGTTCATACAAACATATGAAATATAAATTTAATGACTTTTTAAGGACTAAAACTGCTATTTCTAATATTTCCAAAAGCTAAACACGTCTATAAAAACAAATAAGCTATACCAAATTTTAAATAGATGGAAAACAATAACTTTTCACTAAATTTAATGAACAGATAAGACTATAAAAATAGTAATCTAACTTTGTTTTCACTTACTTCCACTCTCCTTGGTTTATTGGTAGGTGCAGTCATTCTAGATTAAGTATATATTGTAGGTTGGCTAGAACAGGAATTTAAGCGCTAAGGTGGATGGGAGATGAACTAATAGCTATCGGCAGGCATTTTAGTGCAAAACTGTAATTATAAGTACTTAAAGTGTTCTCAGGTAGTCAAACATCTTAAAAGAAATTATTACAAATGACGGTTTTAAAGCAACTTATAAAAAAATTGTGAATGCACATGAATTGAGATTTTTAAATAAAGTAAATTAAAGAAAACATCCTATTTCATCGATAGTAGCACTAAAGCATTTGTCAGCGAAGTTAACACTGTTTCCCCTTGCTCCTATAGAGATCTCATCCCATGGGCGTGACTATCTATACTTCATTCACGGCAGGAGTTTACCTCTGAAAGGTCTTTTTTCTTACCAATATCCTACTATATAATAGATTTCAGGTAGGGAAAAAAGTCCTTTCACAGGTAAACTCCTACCGTGAACGAACTTTATGAGCTGATGACACTATTGCAAATATTATTATTATTATTATTATTAGCACCGCGTCTTACTACCCATTCGGGTTATACGCACTTACGCTAATGTGTAATGGTAGGGTGATTGTGAGATGAAATGAAGGACCTACAGTTTAACGTGGAATCCGAACCACGGTGGAGGCCTGGCATTCCTCACATTCACAAGATGTCTTGTCAGAGGTGAAGGAAGGGTTTGGTAATCAGATAAATCTTTGTTGGGAGCTGGGATTGAACTCGGCCACCAGCATAGAAGTCTGACACCTTACCCCTAGACCACCAGGTCACCTATTGCGAATAAAACAAGAGGATCGGAAAGAGGAGAGGAGAGTGAAGAGCAGAAAACAGGTAATGCTTGATCAAAGAGGATGCACTATATATTTCACACCCCAGTGCTTCTTAAATCATGGTCTTTACAGCCATTCTTCACAACCATTTAAAAACTAAATATTGAAACCTGAAAATTCCAGAACTTTTCAAGGCCCAGAGCAATTTAAGGACTTTTCCAGGCCTTAGCCCGAGACACATTAAATTACAGGTCTTTCAAGGACCATACAAACCCTGTAGTTTACCGAAAGAAAAGAAAAAAAGGGAGAGAAAAAAATATTTTCTCAAAATTCATTCTAACGATTTTGACTAAATTTTGTATCTAGGCATTGTTTAACATTTAAAACAAAATGGAAATTCTCGTTTTCCCATGAAATTGACATTAAGGGCACTTTACATAAGCAGAAATTTCATTTTGATCATATATCTGAACTATTTAGATCTGAAATAACTTATCACTGTAAAGTTGTAGTACTTTTAAGATCAAAAATATTTTATCCTGTTTATATATTTTCTCTCTATCATTATTTTCCTCTTTATTTTCTCTCACATATGAATGGGTATATACTGAATGTTATGCTCTTTGGTGGACACAGATGCTACTATTTTCTTAATGTTTCTAAAAGAGTGTATATTATTAGATGTATGCTCATTGGTGGAGTGTTTTTGCAACAGTATATAATATTATTATTATTTTCACAAATATTATGCGGTTATAGTAAGTATCTCAATTTTAGGGTTAAAGGGAAAGTCTGTGTGGTATAATTTATTTTTCAATCATTTTCTTTGCATATATACATACCTAATGACGCTGTTCCCTTACAGGGTAGGCAAGAAACTGTGTATATCACTAAAAAACTTTGCACTTAATCCATCCTCACTAATTTTTTTCATACATCTCTATCCTTGCATACGCCCTTTGCTTCAACAACATCAATACACCGAGTCATGCATGTTATTTTATTCTTAAGACTCTTGATAGTTCTTTTTCACACATTCGTCTATCACATTTAACCATGTCCTACATGGCCTACTCATTCCTTTTGATCCACACACACTACCTTAATATATGTGCTTCAACACTCAAACCACACATGTCCTCTCAATATGCCCAAACAAACTTCACGTCCTTCCTTTCATATTGACCTATTGGATTCCCTTTTAAATCCCTCTCTTTCAGCACCCATTCATTACTGACTCTGTACATACAAATTTTACCATATACATTTCTTAAATATCTCATTCCAACCAGATTCACCTTGCTCTTTGTGTTTCTCCTGACAAACCCATACTTCGCAACCATAAAACAATGTTGGCGTTAGCACACTTTTATATATATACTGCCATCTTTGTCACTTTCAATAATATTTCATTCTTTGCCATAGTCACATACGTCCAACTATTCTCGGAGATGCATTCACCCGTCTGTTGATTTCACCATCCCTCCTTCCATTTTTACAGAATATTCTGCCTAGACACACAAAATCATTCACTTTTTCTAACAGTTTTCCATTTATAGTAAGCTGACAATGATCCCTCCATATTAAAAACTATCACCTTTGTTTTGGAGAAATTTATACAAAGACCCATTTTACCTGTCTCCACATTCAATCAATTGAACACATTCTGTAAGTCACTTTCATTATCAGCCAGTATTATAGCATCATCTGCATATAACAACTCTCTCACATTCACTTTGTCCATTTGCACACCAAAAGTGTCCTCACAAGCATTCCTCATACACTTAATCATGAATACATTAAACAACCATGGAAACGTAACACAACCTTGTCTAACACCCTGTTCAATGTCAAACCATTCACTCAAATCTCCATTCATCCTAACTTACACTTTACTTCCATCATAGAATGCCATATTTGCATTTACTAATCATGCATTCAAACCATACTCTCTCAGAACATTCCATAAAATTATGGCGCTTATGTGCATGCCCCACGATGGACTACAATTTATGGTGATCCCACCCGCAATAGGCCTTAATGGTTGTGCCCTGCAATTGGGTGACAATTGGTGGTGATACTTGCGCTGGCTCAATTTGCCGTAATTGCCCGGCAATTTTAGTGTCAATAATTATTGAAATGATTATGACTAATTAATTATGGCAATGTTACATGACGCCACACTCTTCTGAGACATAGATTCTACAGATATTCAAATATGAATTATCATTATTTCATTAAAACACCTTTTAATTAATATTTATTTACATCTAATTCCGAAAATATCTAATTGTTCTTTAAACAAAATATTACTCTGTGTTATATAAGGATTACTTGGATGAATTTAAATAACTTCAAATTACATCCACATGAGTTAAGTTTCCAGTACAGAGTGACATTTTCTTTTGTCAGGCTTTCCCATTCCTTTACTAGGACTTCCCCTTTTGAACAAAGGAGGATGACATTATTATGGAAAATTTTAGAAAGTGACAACAGAAAAAGATATTACCATGAAATAAACACAGCACTTGTGTGGGTGGTGTGGTTACCAAATATAATGATATAAAAAGTATTTAATTCAAATAAAACAAAATGGCTGAACAGATATAAAACCATACCGAAAACAAATATAAATATTTAAATTTGTAAAAAATATGAAATATAAAAATTAGGATCATTACAACATACTCCTATTCACCTGATCGAATGCATTCTCCAAATTAACGAATGCACAATAAACTTTCTTCCTTGCTGCCATACATTTCTAAATCACTTGCTGCAATGTGAATATCTGGTCCACACAACCTCCACCATGCCAAAATGCACACCCCCAATCTTGTACGCAATTTTTTCAGAAACCTGCTCAGAACTCTCCCAAAATCTTTGCCTGTGGTGCTAAACAAACTTATTATTATTATTATTATTATTATTATTATGGTTTAGAGGCCCATCGACACATCGAGGTCATTAGGGCCTTGAAATGTATTGAAAACATAATCAAATCCCCATAGGGGAGAGACATAATCATTCACCTGCAGAATAACAAACTAGTTGCTCTATAATTATTATATTCACTCATAGTGCCTTTGCCTTTATACAAAGGAACAATGACAGCCTTCTTTCAGTCATTAGAAACATTCAAAATCCCAGCACACACAATGAACAATTCACATAATCTTTATATTTGCAGATATCATTCAAATTGTGTATTTTAAAATAAGAAACTTAACTGACTTTACTACAGCAGTTTTCAACATTTTGTAGTTTATGATCACAACTTTTCTCTCTGCGGCAATCGCGACCCTTTGATAACTTCAAAGCAATCAAATCATAGTTTTTAAGATTTTTCACTGTGTATTACTACCAGCCCATACTATCTACAGTTAACTACACCAGTGGGGTAGGTAAAATTTAGAGGAAATGTGCCTTTAATTGCTTGGAGGGATATTAGGATAAACTACCCCTGGCCAGAATTAAAATCCTTATTTCACCTTCACTAACAAACCAAACCAAAAGAGTGTGACATTAAGCCCGCATGTCTACTAATGCTTGTCTTAATCACTATAAATCGCTTATAGTAATGATTATATGTGACTAATATGTAGTAAAAGAGAATCAACAAGCCCGGAGTTGGGAGATGATTTTATATTATGCTAGTAGCATTACAAGGCTGCCACAGTAAACAAGTCAGCAAGAAGCTATCAGAACGCAATAGCCAAAAGGATCCTTAGCGGTAACTAGGTTGTTTTTAGCACTTTAACAACTTACATTCCAATTAGAATTACACATCTTTCTATAACCATTAAAATCCTTAAAAATATGTATATATAAAGCTAAAACCTCCATATTTGTGACCCCATCCAAAACACACTGTGACCTCCAGGTTGGAAACCACCGATTTATTATTACACACTTGAAAGCAATATTTAACGAGTAAGCTCCCGAGCTGTAAAACTCGCTCATCACGTTATCAAAAAATTAGCAATTTGGCCATGTTTACTTAAAAACATTTTCAACTCTAAAATAAAACAAATAATGGAATTTATCGATATTTCTACAGTATTTTGATACCTGTCTACCAATGTCCTGCTTCATAACTTCATGGAAGTTGCCCTAAAATGTTAATACTTTTATGTCAAACTATTCAAGACATTGTAATGTTGTATGTAATAGCATAGTTGAAAATCATTAGTGAAAATGGGGTTTCTCTTTTTTTTATGGGGATGATTTAACATTTGGGGGAGGGGGAGGGAGGGTTGGATGGTTTCTATTCTAAATTTAGGATAGTTTATAAGTTGTGTGCTGATATAATCAGTTGGTTCAGAAAAAGTACGTTAAATAGCTATTTTTTAAAAGTACTACTCTTTCAGTTAAAATGTTTCACTTTTGACAGAGAATATCTATTCTAACAGCTGAAAGATAAATACAGTGAGCTTTTATCATTTTAATTATCTTAAAAGATTTTTGGAAATATGACACCAATATTAAGGATATTAAGGCGGTCATGCACCTTTTTTAATTCATTGTGTGAGGACAGACGGTGGTGTTATTTGTTATTTTTTTAGAATTTATATATTCTATGAATTTAGCCTAATCTAAATGATTATGCCTGATGAGTTTAAGATGTATACATATTAACTCAATCTGATAGGTGTGTATCATTCCAGATTATATTAATAAACTGTTATTCAATTAAAATATTTTCCATGAGCCCAGGAATATATTTGTTTCAATATATAAGATCAAATTAATAAGATGAGATGAAAACTATTTGTGCTATGAATCAAGATGCAGGTGAGGGACCGCACAGGCTCTCTCTCTATATAAACTCGTAAGATTTCTGAACGGAATAATGTAAGGAGGCAAGATTGCCGTCAAGATTCATCAAAATTTCTGTTTTAAATCTTATATTTTTATTTTTAAGGAATTAATGTCCTCATTTGTATGTTTGGACCAATAAACAAGATTAATATTGGGTTCACAAGGGTCAACACTTTGTATTAAAATTTTGATTTCCAGTTAAAATTTTAACATTTTATTAGATGTTGCACATCTTCAAGTCATTGCATTGATATTTAATTATCCATTTATACATTTTGACCAATAAAAAATGTAAATATTGACTAATGAGTCTAAAATGGAGATAGATCATTGCTGTACAAACATTTCTTCTAAGAGGTTTAAGGAAAAATAACATACTTTTTTTTAGATACTTACTTATATTTAATTACTCTACAGCATTCAAAACCGTTGGAGCAGATTTTGAAAAAACCTATTTTTTCTCTTTTCACCCCTTATGAAACTACTCTTAATTTTAAGTTTTAATAAACACACAGACAGACAGCATCCAACGACTATTTTAGGGTTTGGAGGGTCATGAGACGTCGACATCCATCAACATTTCAGGTTAGGTTTTTTTTTACGGTCGCAGTACTTAAACTTTAATGTCCAAAAAGTTAAAAAATATATATATAATTGCGTATAGATTGAAAGTTATTGATTTTATAAAAATATGTTTCGAATAAAATATTTGTATTATAAATATATATAGATATTTGTAATGCTAAGTAATTTCATATCTCAAATAGTTTCGGAGATATTATAAAAAATGTTAATTTACGCATCAGACCGGAGCCCTTAAAGCCATTTTGTCGAAATATTGAGGGTAGCCATTTTGTTTGAAATATTTATTAATGTTTATAAATGAAATTTAAATCAAAATCGTTAGAGCCGATTTTGAGAAAATCGTCTTTTTCTCTTTTTGCCCTTCAGTAAACTACCCTTAATTTTAGGGGTGTATATCCAATTACAAAAACCCCTCGGGGCAACCCTATGAAAACCCTAGATATCAAGTTTTAGCTCAATCGGTAAAATAGTTTAGGCTCTAGTTGGAGAGACAGACAGACAGAAATTCAAAAACCACTTTTTTGGATTCAGGGAGTCATGAAATGTCAAGTCATCAAAATCTCAAGTTTGATTTTTTTGGAAATCCCCATACTTTCTCTACCTGTTAAGTTAGAGAGAAAGTAAAAAACAAGAATAACAGTTTAACAGTATGTCACTAAACAAATCAAACCAAACTAAGCCCATAAACCTCTGAATTCCAAACTGATACGATACTGCACCCATTCAAGAATGTTCACTTAAATGTTCAATAAATAGGATACCAATAAAATAAACCAAAAGCATACCATTGTGCACCATTTCTTTCAAGATCCTAGTTGCAGAAAAGCAAACTGTAATCCATCCACAAGCCTCCACACTAATACCAATAGCTTATCTAACAAGATATAATTTATCAATTCCTTGTAAGCTATTACTACAGTATCAGCAGCATGCCACTCACACAAAACCTCCAATGGCCAGAACCCTTAGTGCAAAGAGTGGCATAACATTTCACAACATGAAGATAGTTTCAGTGAATATACTGAGAAACAAAACATGGGAAGGGAGGGGAAGAATGATAACATTGAGTTTACTGTAAACACTGATGTGTTTCAACAAATATATGAGGTCTTGCTTGATAGCAGTAATCAGTAGTCTTACATTCTCAGAAGAAATACTTACTACACATTAACAGATGTCATAGTTAGGACTTACATAAATTTTAGAAAAGAATATTTTTAAAAAGTGTTTTATACAAGTGGGCAAATAATTTAGTAAAATGCCTTAGTAGTTTAACCCACATTTGAAGGTCAAACAACAATTATTATTGGGAATGAAAAAAAATATATATATAGTTGTGTATCTTCAATTTGATATGACAACTTTAGCTAAATTAATTGAAGTGCAATACTCAATTAAATTAAATCAACAATAATTTAGAACACCCATTTTTGAGACTCTTTGTTCAGACCACCTAGCACAACTAATAGCCGATCATGTTTATTTGTGCTAGAATGCTTTCCAACCCACAAAAAAAAAAATCTTTCAATAAATATTGGAATATAAAAATAACTGTTGGAGGTATTTTGCTATGAACAATTCTTCCAAAAGACGGCTTCACCCACTGTGTATAATGTATAGTATCGGTATCCTGTATATAGGAGTAAATTATATTGTTTAAGATATAATTTGGTAAGGTATTAAATTATTTACCATATTGATTGTTTTAAATAGCTATAGGCCTATGTTATGAGGAAAACTCAACAAATTGTTTTACAACTATTTTGGTGGCTTTCACACGTCAGGGTTTTTCGCCATCACTATGGACAATGTGCACTGTGAATTAAGACGGTGCTCAACGTATGTACCAATGGTGTATCCTGTCTTATTTAATTTCCTCCAATTTGCCGTTTCCATTTCCTTGTTATGTGCCAGTGTGCTAACACAAACCAAAAGAGGAAGTTGTGTGTACTAAACTCATTTTTTTTTCCTTGTCGTCCAAAGTCTCGAATTCTGAATTGATTGATGCACAGACCTTCCTCTAAGTTGACGATGACTCAGTTCAAGATTTGCACTCCCCCGAGCTTTTGTTTCAAAGCAGTGGATTCAATACCACTTGTACAATTTATGGCTCAACATCAATTTCAAAAGTTCCAGAAGCTAAAGCTTCTACTTAATACAATAAATGTGGGAACAAAGCTAACCCACTCTGCGGAACGAAGTCAAAACAATGTGGCGTGTGAAAAGATGCATTAAACACAATGTAGCCCAACTATTTCGGTGCTGTTCACGGGACAGCAGTCATCCCTAGATCAAGATACGCCACCCCTACCTCAGCGGCCATCCTGGCTATTCTCGCTGTGCTGTCACATTTGAAAGCTCTCATTAAAACCTGTGTAACTCAATAATCGCCGCGCTGTCTAAGACAGCAAAAAACCGTCTGGTGTGAAAGCTGCCTTACATGTATATTTCCTATTGACCTAAAAATCGGCCTACTTAATTATACCAATAATTATATTTTCTAAATAGGTTGGAATTGAAAGTTTTTATTCAGACTATAAATGCAAATCTTACTTGCGAAAGTTATGATTTTTCATATAGGTCTAGTGAAATAACTATTTTAATGCATAGTGTTGTCGCATTCTGTCATAAACAAACAATTTAACAAAATTACCCCCTCACCCCCATATTTATATTCTTTGAAGCTATATTTTAACTAAAATAAACATGATATTGATTTCACAAAAGGAGTGAAAAGGGAGTTGTAATAAACTACATTATATTAAAACAGAAATGTAACAAGATATGAACCTTGTTGTCCAGGGGGATAGAAGCCAGCTGGTGGAGGGGCACTAGGATTCCATGTTGTCATCTTGACGAAGAGCTGAAAAATGATGGACCAGCGCCAAGAAAAAAACAGGTTAGCCAGACAAGTCACAAATCAAACACGAAAAATCTCCCAAACCCCAACTTCAGTGATTTTAACCAGTGATGATTTTTAAAGAAAATCTTCAATGATTTTTAAAGAAAAGCTTCAATGATTTTAACCAAAAATGTGCATTGAGTCTATATTTTCATAATTTTATTATAATAGACCTAAAGAAAATATTCATAGCTATTGAAAATTTTACACCAACTCTGAAAATACTTTTGATCCAATATAGATAGTAAAATAACAATAAGGATGGGGAGTGGGGGAGTGAAGAGTAAATGTTATCTTAAACACAATGTAGCCCAACTATTTCGGTGCTGTTCACGGGACAGCAGTCATCCCTAGATCAAGATACGCCACCCCTACCTCAGCGGCCATCCTGGCTATTCTCGCTGTGCTGTCACATTTGAAAGCTCTCATTAAAACCTGTGTAACTCAATAATCGCCGCGCTGTCTAAGACAGCAAAAAACCGTCTGGTGTGAAAGCTGCCTTACATGTATATTTCCTATTGACCTAAAAATCGGCCTACTTAATTATACCAATAATTATATTTTCTAAATAGGTTGGAATTGAAAGTTTTTATTCAGACTATAAATGCAAATCTTACTTGCGAAAGTTATGATTTTTCATATAGGTCTAGTGAAATAACTATTTTAATGCATAGTGTTGTCGCATTCTGTCATAAACAAACAATTTAACAAAATTACCCCCTCACCCCCATATTTATATTCTTTGAAGCTATATTTTAACTAAAATAAACATGATATTGATTTCACAAAAGGAGTGAAAAGGGAGTTGTAATAAACTACATTATATTAAAACAGAAATGTAACAAGATATGAACCTTGTTGTCCAGGGGGATAGAAGCCAGCTGGTGGAGGGGCACTAGGATTCCATGTTGTCATCTTGACGAAGAGCTGAAAAATGATGGACCAGCGCCAAGAAAAAAACAGGTTAGCCAGACAAGTCACAAATCAAACACGAAAAATCTCCCAAACCCCAACTTCAGTGATTTTAACCAGTGATGATTTTTAAAGAAAATCTTCAATGATTTTTAAAGAAAAGCTTCAATGATTTTAACCAAAAATGTGCATTGAGTCTATATTTTCATAATTTTATTATAATAGACCTAAAGAAAATATTCATAGCTATTGAAAATTTTACACCAACTCTGAAAATACTTTTGATCCAATATAGATAGTAAAATAACAATAAGGATGGGGAGTGGGGGAGTGAAGAGTAAATGTTATCTCAAGTATTTTATTTTATAAGAACTCAATTACACCAAAAACATCAAGAATCAACTGTTTTCAGACAAAAATTAATTAGAAAGTGGTCCCTATTATTGAATTTAAAGTCATGTTCAGCATAGATAGGCTCTAGTATAGGATGAAATTTGTTTACAAATTTTTGATCTCTTTAAAATTTTGTAGGCTAAACTATGATGGGAGGTATATTTTTTTTAAATGCTAAAAGTGCCATAAAAAGATAGAATCAAGCACTTTTTTCTTTGATAGTTTTTAGATATGATTTACAGTGTTTTTGAAAAGTAAAATAAAATGAAATTTCCTTGTTACAAGAAATCCTCATATAAAACGAAATAACACCGCTTTTACAACAACAAAAATCTTTAAATAAACATGAAATTTAGAAGAAATTAGGTAGACATTTTGAGCATGCTGTAATTTGATTAGTATACCTTGATTTTGGTTAGAAGAACAGTAGAGAAAATCAAAACATATTTCTTTGCGGCCAACACTGATAACATTTTAGTATATTATTTGTGTTATTTTATAGGTATTGATAATATATATCAAAGAGTAACATCTGCAGATGACATAAATTTATGTATGAATATATTAACATTGTTTTAGTAACTTTAGTAACCAACTTCTACTGTTCTTCCTACCAATTATCCTATAAGTTAAATGTAGTTTTAATCACAAGTACCATTTCTGTGGTATGATTGAATGGATCCAAATTTAAAGAGAATCAAGAATGTTACCCAAATATGTGACAAATCAAAGAAGTTGGTGAGAAATAGGAGTCATTAACCTACTGTGACATCACTTCCGCCTGACACCTTAGAAGCTGGAATATACCCACAAACCAAAGCAAGATTGTGATAATGAGCAGCTTTGTTTTACCATGTGAAACCACCAAGCTTAACACACACACACAGTATTCTTTATGAAAAGAATTTGCATCATATAAGAATTTTAAAAGTAATTTTTTTAAATGATCTCCATTAGTATTTGCCATCAATATGCTCAAGTCTAGAATATTATATAATGATCCTTGAAGCAACAGAGTTAAACAATGCAAATCAATCATGCTTTCCATCAAAATAGTTGAAAATTATGTCCCAATCTTACAATGTCATGTTAAAATCCTCATAACCTAACCGCTTGTAAAGTCTAACTGTTGGTTAAACTTGGTGTTGCGTTTTACAATAATATTTTGATGTGATCGTCAAGTTACAGACCGGCGTCTTCCATTAGTTCTTATCATTAAGCTTCCCGGAGCACTAGATTTGTTACAAGGTTTTTTATTGGCTTAATTTGAACCAATAGATTGTAAATAACTATTAAATGTCTGAGAAGTTATGGAGTTGTTATGAAAACAGATTAAAGTATAATACATGTTTATGTTGTTGTATTAAAACGCAATGTTATTCAATAATCATATTCATACATATAAGTCTATAATAGTTAATGCTTTTCTCAAGGTGGGTATACTTACTTTATTTTAAACAGGCATGTATTTTAACGCTATTTTTTAAGCTTGAAAATAATTAAATATCTAAATAGTAGAGTCATAGTCAATTTTTAAACACACAACTTAATATTCAAATAAAAATCACTCTTAATCAACCATGGACGTGTACTGGAGGGGAGAAAGTGAGACAAAAACACGTCCCATATTTGCCATTCAGGCTTACACATAATAATTTACAAGACAATAAAAACATAGGTAGGCCTACAGCTATTGTCAATTACTAATAACTATTGACAACAAGAAATGACCACTCCGAATCGAATCGTGAAGTGGAACCAATGAAAAGAATCTACATATTTTGAATAGGAAAGAAGAGCCTGTAGGGTTAAGCCAAAATAGTTGCAAAATTCTTTACTAGGAATTAAAAACTTCTGACCCACGTCATACGACGACTTACAAATCCCACTATAAAAACTTGCCCAAAAGAAACTTGATATCCCAATTAAAAAGCTATATTAAATAAAAGGAATAAATTTGACATAATTATGTTATTATCATCTCAGTGTTGAACTGGGAGCATTTTGCTCTTAAAAAAATAAAAAATAAATTGAAATTTGAGTTTAGAACACAGGTCTATTTATTAGTAGGCTGATGCCTATAACACTGCAAATCTGTGATTAGGTAATCATTGTTGAAACATCTATTTAATGATATGTGGATAATATTAAAACCAAGAGAATCCATAAATAACTGCCCAAAGTTTTCTAAAAATAATAATGTAACCTCACTTGAATAATAATTTCCATAAAACAATATGGTGGAATGTTTGGAAGTTAATGTGGACGTTAAAATGCTAACCAGAAGGTAGACCTTGCGTTAACTTTACAAGCACTTTAACGAGGACGCTAGCTCTAACCGAACATTGTAAAATCCAAAGTAGTGGCCATTTATCGCTTAACCTGTGTTAAGCCCTAATGAAAAGAATAACATGACATTGTAAGATTAGGCCTAAAGCTAAGTGGAAAAATAAACCCAAGACCTTTAAATTATGTTGGAATCACAATGAACTTAAAAGTTCATGTAACGTTCTCTTAATGTAAAGAAACTAGTGTGTGATCAGTATTCACATATTATATATTAACAATTTGAGTAGTGAGTTGGGTTGAATTACTTGAAAAAGAATTTTTCATTAAAATGAAACCCAAGCATTTAAGTAAGGGCTGATTAGGCTGCAAGTACTTGCAACAGAAGCTGACTGGATATATCAATTAACGTGTAACAAGAGGTTATGTACGATGTTTTAGTTAGAGTTTGTGAGATGCTGAAAGCTATACTGAAGATGTCTGCATTCCATAAATAAACAAATGAAGTACTAAATAGCCTTGTTAATGTATCTCACAAAATTATTGGCTGGCTATAACAATGTGATACTCTTCACGTAATGTTCACATAATGTGAAAGTTCTCTTCTGGACAACTCTTTTAAGATAAGTGAACGTTAGGTGTTTGTTACATTTGTTACATTAATTACTTACATTAGTCTTGTAGATAAAATAAAAAACATCAACATATATTTATGTTTTATACTACTATGTATTGTAGGCTTATTGGGGAGAAACATAGGTAAAAAAAAATTAAATAGCAAAATCATAAAAAGTAGTCCATTTTGTCATGTATGTCTATGTTCACACACCTTTTAAAATCTGCTCAAATAAGAGATAAAAATGGTGAATTGTTAATATCCCATTTTGTGTTATAAAAACTTTTGGGGGAAAACGAGTTTCCTTTAAATTTTTGGGTTTTGACATCAAACCATATTTGAGAGCACACATTACTACAGAGGAATTAATAATTCCAACATTGTAGATTTAGATCTTAATCCCTTAACTAGAGCAGGTCGGGTGTAATTGAAATTTTGTAGAAACACATGATGAGCAAAAAAAAATAATGTTCACACACACTTTACAAAACTTAAAACTAGGTTTAAATTATAATTAGACTAAAAATAAGTTAATTAAGAATATCCAAGGCCAACAATATTATTGTTTTTAAATAATAAATTGAATAAAAGCCATTCTCAAAATATATCTCCCCTCCCCCTTCTCTAATTCACCCATAGGGGATAGTAATATATACGTACATAAGTTTTAATATTAATATTTTATGATTTTTACAAATAAATTAATATGGTGAATCGATTAATTAATAAATAACTGAACTATTTTAAGTCGAACAGGATATAAGTCGGCGGCCATATTTTCCATTACTACTGAATCCTATACTGCAAACTTTATACAAAATTATATCTAGAAGATGTAATTCTTAAAACAAGCAAATTAGGTATTCATAAATCATTGCGGTACGTAACCAGCTAATTTGACCTAAACTTCCATGTAAGTTACTAATATAATAAAATGTCAATCACTTTATAAAAATAAAATCATTTAAAAACATGGAAAAAAAATATTTAGAGGCATAGTGAAACATGTGGGAACCTAATAGGATAAAGATTGGTGTGTAGCTTATGTAAATTTAAAGTTCCTGTGAAGTGAGGTTTTATTTAGTTTTTTTAAATTATAGCCCATATTTATGTAAGCTTTTTTAACTTTATAGATATTACAGTCCCTATTGTAAGATTCACATTTGACCTAAGTGAGTAGTACAATAAAAGAAATAAGAGGGGGAAAAATATATTTTTTTTATACCCAAGTTTCATAATTTTATAAATCCTGTTTATCTTAAATGTCCCCCCTTTCTCCCTAAACCATTTCTCAAAACAGATGAAAGGTACAGGTAAATGTTTACGTCACCTATCAGCTTATTTAAATAAAGTATACTGTAGAATGTGACAGCCGATTTAGATAGTTAATTTGACTAAATAGGTAACTATATAGCCATAAAACAATCATCAAATAAGGTTCTCTAGAAAATTCTATAATAATATATGGTATTCTAGAACATTTCAAAAAAACTAAAATTGTTTCTCCTAATGTTCTGAATCATTTCACATAAGTTACTTGATACAATGAAGTTCTAGGTTATAACGTTCTGGAACATTTCAAAAGGTTGATTATTTATTAGGTGCTCTTCAATTCCCTGTGTTTACAATAGGTATATTTCTTCAATTCATCTGTCCTTGCTGAATTCGGCACAATAGAATGCATTTTAGATAATAATTAAATCAATATAGGCCCCTACTTTTGTAGCAGAAAATACGGTCAGGCTTGGTATTGATACTTCTCTATAAGCAAATTAGATACATTTAATTATATATCTGAGCGTAAAAAGCAATACTGGAACAGATAGTATAAAGTAGTGGGAGCTTAAGCCGAGTCATAAATAGGTACATGGATCAATATTTAAAAAAATTATGTCATACTTACCAAATTGAATAATAGCGATAAGATTTCAAAATTCCTCTACCACACAATTTATTAAATAATATCTTCAGAGATATTAATGTTTTACCTACGACTTAAATATGTGTCTTAATTAGGATGTAGTTTCACTTAAAAAAAACAATCATCCGGATCACGCGATTTCACTTGTTAGAACAAGGCTGAGTCACTTTTGCACGCTGCACAACTTAACCAATTACCAATGTAAAGAGAATAGAAAGGTAGCGCTACATGGAAGACTTTAAGTACACAACTGTAATATTTTAATACAAAGACAGCCAAACATACAATATTTGTTTTTAAATAAGACGTATTGTAATGACGTTAATTGGACATAGGTGTGGATAATCAAAGGTTTATTTATTATTTAAATTTCCAAAATGTGACCCAATTTTAATAACTTAGTTGGTCTTCCAAAAAACTTTGAATATTATGTAATGCACTGGTATGTATATTGAGTGACATCACACTCTCAGCAGATTAGATTCCTTTATCTTTCTGGAATTAATGATTTCTATAATATGCTAAAGTCACTATCTTATATTCTATTTGTCTTTACATTGAACTTTACCAGCTAAACATGTTTTACGACCCTTGTATGAGAGACATAATTTGAGATTGAGTCGATGTTCAGTATTGGTGGTGAACGGGCGTGTGTAACTGAGATTTCAGAGACCATGACGTTTGATCGTGTTTTGACATACGGTGGGTTAAGGATATGATTGCGATGTCTATTCAGTTATAAAGAAATGATATTAAAATATTCGATAAAATTCTCAGAATAGTGCCATAAGTTCAAAAACGGGTTGTTCACGTTCAGCATCAAAAAATCTAATTATGAATATAGCTAAATCTAGTGTGGACCGTGTTGCTGTTAAACCTACGGGATATACTTAAGCCAATCTTACCAAAGTAGTGAGTGCCAAGGAAAGTCAAATTGGGACAGTTGTTTCAGTAGGTCTGTATAAATAAAATGTGTTTATGTCTTCTAGTGCGTCATAGTACAAAATAAGATTGTCAAATTCACCAGAATAAAATATTAAGAATTATCCAATAAAATAGTAAAGGGCTTATTTCCTATGCATAAAAGTGTAGGGAGTATTGCTCCGAGAGGGAAAGACCAGATTGTTGTGGAATTGTTATGAGTGAAGGAAGCTAATACACGTGTAGTAGATAGGGAACTGCACGATCTTTTAAAGGTTTCATTTGACAGGATGAATTGAAAAGAGCATCGGATCAGAGTTATCCATAATATTCGCATTAAGATTTTGGATGAGTTTGTTAAGGTAGAAATAGAGATAATAAGTTAGTTTTCAGTACTGTAGGTACGCCATTTTAAAAAACGCAATCCTGTTACACTTGACAAGATTAATCTAATGGGCACAGTAGAAGTTACATTTATGGGCAAAGAGCTACCATCCTATTTTGTAATGTGTTTTTCTAGAGTTTAGGTCAAGCCATATATAGACCCTATGATTCAATGTTACAATTGTTTACTTGAAAAGTGCAAGATGATGTATCCAAAATAGTGAATGAAACGTTCAAATGGAGTCCTTAAAAGCTAAAATTTTGCATGGACGTTATCGTTATATAATATATTATATGTATGTGTATATATATATTTACACACACACATATATATATAATACTGTATTTATGAAATAAAATCTTAAACTTGAAAAATAAAAGATCATGGATAAGAAATAGTGGACGAAACGTACAAGTTGGGACTTAGAGAGCTGGAATTTAGAATAAATGCTGTGAAGCAGCAGGGGTGGCATGAGAGCCGGGTGAGCCAGGTGGCTGCCTGGGGTGCCAGATCAAGGGGGCGCCAAACAGAACATCAACCTAATTTATAGGAACATGAGTGGGATAGGAAAAGAATGCCCAAATCTCTCAACTTTTAATCTAAAGCGTGAAAATGTCTACATCTATTTCATCTTTATAAGAATGTAACATGTTATATAAATTTGCATATTACAACATTAAACTTTATTATTTTATGCTACATATATTATAGTATACAAAAATAGTTATCAAGTAGTACTAGTATAAGCTACCTACAACTTGAATCGTGGTATCGTCGTGGAGGAAATGCCAGTTTTTTCTAGTTTATTTTACATTGAGCGTAATTCATCTAGCTAACACTTGTTAATAAATTTTTGATTTTGCACGATAGATAGCAAAACTAAAAGTGTCATGTATCCATCTGAAATTAAAAGGACAGGATCATCAGCACTTTGTTTGGTGTGTTACAAAAAGTGCTGGAACCACTCTGTGAAAATTTCAAGCTGCATTCAACCAGTTCTGTGACAAGTGAATACCGTTCCTGGTGGTGTTACATCCTGAAGTTCTGCTTTCATCCAGACATGGGGAAATATAATCATGCGTGGTATAAAATTTCCTCACGCCAACATTCACATTATAACTGTTTAAAGACCACCTCTCTCAGCTGATGTCAATGAGCCAACCTATATTCTGTCTTTGAGTGCTAGCACCTTCGAACATTTTGATTGAACTGTGTTTCATCAACATTGTAAATGAGACTAGGCCCAAAAAAAATCTTTTCTTGAATGTCTTTCAGAAGAATGAAGAACTTGCAAACATTTTGGTGGTTAAAGCCTTGTGCCCGGGCAGATGATGTAGCTAGAGATCAGGATTACGTTTTTTTGAAGCCAGCTAACCAATCCTTTTCTGCCATATACTTTTCTTATTAAAATTGTGTTTCAGTTTATTATTTTCAACTAACTGGTAGGCTAAGCATCTACAATTGAACTGTATCTATCCAAAGAATCTTTGTTCCATTTCTATTAAATAGGTCATCATTTATTTTTCTTGTTCGTTTGAAAAAACTTAACGAAAACAACCTCAAACCTTTTTGTTTTCTATAGCATCTATGTTTTTATTTCTTAATCTTCTTCTCAGTGTTGTTCTTGAAACACAGAAATATTTAATGGCAGTTAAAGAACCCATTTCTTCACTTCTAACAGCTTCTTTTTAACCGTTCACCACCTCCAGTTCTAACCGTTATAGGTCACAATAGCCGTGAAGAGGGTGGACGGAATATCTAAGGAATTTAATCTAATAAAAATAGGAACATTTGCAAGTTTAATAAAGAAGTTGAATTATTTATTCAAAGTAAGACAACAGAGTTAAATAAGTAATACATAGCCTCACAAGACGAACTGAGTAGTGTTGAAAAACATACAAATATGGCAAGATACTTCACTTGCGCAGTACATTTGAGGTTATATTTCCCAATCTCAAAGTAATAGTAGTCCTTGAAGAAGACTATGTTTGAAACAAAAGAGTTATATCACACATGATTTATTTATAAGAATTAGTCTGGAAGAGACCTTATAATAATATAATATTATAATAATAAATTTTAATATAATAATAAAGAGCTTAAATAGCTCCTCTACTTGGTTAACAAAGAGGTTAAATCACCCTTGAGATTTCGGACTAGACAAAGAGATTAAACCATTAAGCCTTTGAATACTTATTATATTGATAAAGAGCTTGAAATATAAAGGTATTTCAATTATAGAAATATCAAAGAGCTTAAAGAGCTCTTCTACACGGTTAACATGGCGCCTGAATCATCATTGTAAATTTTGACTAAATCATTAAATTTTGAGATTAAATTTAAATTCAAATATCAATTCTGATCAAAATAAATTACACAAAGGTTTGAATTGTCAACATAACTCAAACTTCTGCGGGACTATTACTTCCACCAACTTTGAAGTGATCGAGAATATTTCGACTTATTAATATTCACATTATAATAGAAAACCAAGCAATATTACATTAGAATACTTTCTCAAAAGACGAATTGGTAACTGTTAGAGTTATAGCTTATAAACCCACAAAAATAAATATATTTTATAATTTCATCAAACAAAATACGTTTACAAAATGTATCTATAGTTTAAACATTATCAAATTTTAAAGTTAAACAATTGTTGGCAACCACAAGTGCAATAAAATTTATATTTAAACTAAATATTCCAAGAAATAAAAATAAAATAAAAAGTGGCTACCTACTAAGTCTAAATATTTCAAAGAAACTAGCGCTCAAGCAGCAAAAGTAAATATTAAATGTTCCATAAAACAATTTTAGTTCCCAAAATAAATTTTCTTGTGAGAAATTATTCACACCTACACTGAACTATTTTAATCATATAACTAAGTGTTCCAATACCCAAACCCATCATAGGTCGATTATATTTAAATATTTAACAAAATATAAAGAGTTTATATCTTGTCATCCTGGAGTGATTATGTCCAAGTCCAGACCAGGATCTCGCGTGGTTGAGTTGGAATTAAGCGTCCAACATGTTAGTTGAGCACCAGCCTTATATAGGTCTAGTTGATGGATATAAGGGGGGGAGGGGAATCTTCATATAAAAAGTATAAGGCCACGTTGCTAACAGCATGATTCTCTTGTTAACAACCATCATCATTTAGGCACGTCATTCCGGAAATCTGGCGAGTTGGCAGTGAAGACCATGTGAGGCTGTTTGTTGACCGGGTAGGCCAATCAGCGAAGGCCTAGATCACCTCATACCGATGTCTCGTCGATCCACATTTCAAAGGAGTGTCGGTCTTCTTTTCAGAATTATTTGATGTGCACCAGTCGTGTGATGGTTGTTGACCGAGACTGTAGGCTGAGTAAAGCACATATTTTAGACATAGTAAGGTTTCGTAAATCTTTGATATTGTAGGATATCTATATGTATTGGCTTTATTTGGGGTGGGTAGTATTAATGTAACATTAACTAGCATTGCTAATGTTCCACGTTCATCATTTGTTTACAGTCCTAACTTTGCGGACAAGTTGTTCTAGTGTAATTGGACGGCATTATTGTATCTGAAATAGTAAATTAATGCTATAACCATAAATATCACAAAACAACAGTAGCCTAGCACTAATAATACTAGACTAATAAATAAGGCAAATAAAAGCGCGCAAATAATCTAACTACTATTAAATTTCAATTATATCACAATTATTATTTAGATTGTCGATTAGATTACTTTTCCTAACACTACCCGTCTGGCCTCTCAACAATGATGACTGCTCTAATCACACCTTTCTTATGTGAGCAACTAATTTTGAGTAGGGGAGTTAATTCTAAAATAAAATAAAATCAATCCTTAAATAGTAATATTTTAGTGTGATCTACGCAATAATGTTTAGCAGGCATTCAAGTGAGACCGGCTGGCAAACTAGCCCAATGCAGGGCCACTTTGTCTAAAGTGACGCCATATTTTAAAATCACTTATACATGACTTGAGGCTTAACTAATCGTTGATGCATTTACCGAGAAATGAAGAGTACTTGATGTCGACCCCATTTACTACTAAATACAATTTAATAAATAAACAATCTTCAATACAATTTAAATGATTATTTTTACTTACCTTAGATTAAAGCACGACAAACACAATTTTTTAATCATTACTACAAGGACAAATACACAACACGTCTTTCACTTTTAGAAGTAACGGCCGCACTGATGGTCTATACTTTAGTAACATTTCCACCAGACTTCCGCAGTAGCCAAGCAGGAAACCATCGTATGGCCACTTTTCCCACCTGTGCTGCTTTACCCACCCTTCCCTTATTGTTATTATTATTATTATTATTATTATTATGTGTTTTGTCTTATGACAGGTCTATTCCTTTCCTTAGGGAACTTATACAACCAATGCACCCTGTACCCTGACTCCTACTTCATATTTTTTTTTATCATACCATCTGTAATTAATACTGTGCCTTGATATGTAAATATTTCCATTACTTTCACGTTTTCTTGTCTTTGTTTTATAATCCCAACAGCTTGTTCTCTTTTTCTTACTATTATTTTAAAACTTTTATTATTATGCCAGCTTGAAATCTTGATAGTGTTTGCATTAGTGAGGATTAAATATTTTAGATAGTAACAATAAGTATTTATACATACACACTATTTAAAAATTATAAAGAAAGATATTTCTAAATTTATATCTTTAAAATTTGTTAAAATAATGTGCTCTCAGATTAAAAAAACCTATAATGGAATAATAAATATCTATCTATCTTTCTACAGTAGCATTAAAGTGGGTAAAAAAAGTTTAAGCCGTTTAAATATATGCTTTAGAAGTGTTTAAATACATACACTTATTGTTTAGTTTAACTTTGAAATTTCAAGCTTAGTGTTTTACTATTTATTAGAAAACTATTTTGTTATGTTTGTTGCTTGATGGATGATTCAATAATTGAAGTATATTTCCGGTGTCCGAACATCTGCCCTGCTAGAAAATTTTGAACAAGTGACGTCTCGTCGTAGTTTGTCGATTACCATCTAAGGAAAATGGCGAAGAAAACTTATGATCTATTATTTAAATTACTTCTTATTGGTGATTCTGGTGTTGGAAAAACTTGTATATTATTTAGATTTTCTGATGATGCCTTTACTACTACTTTCATATCAACTATAGGTGAGTTTACTGACTTAATTTTTCTTTTTCTTATTTAAATTACAATTGAAGGACTTTAGCCTATATTATGTGTGAAGGTCTAAGAAGAAAGAATAATAAATTAGTGACAGAATGGGTCTGAGACTGATTTTTGTATTTATGTATCTTTTAAGTACCAACATTTTAACGTATTTTTATATTGAGCTCAAAACCACAACAGTGTGAACCTTACCTCTAAATATATCAAGTTATTTTTGTATAAGCAATTTTATTTTAAAATTATATATAGTTCTTTGGGGTGGGGCAAGGTTTGATTTAAAATGATTGCGGATTTCTTCATAGTTAATTTTACATGAATAAAATGGTGTCTGCAGATACAACTTATAATAAGTTCATTCCTTACATGAGTTGGTGCAGTTTATTTGAAAGTGATTTTGATAAACAAGAATAAGTCACAACATGTGTGACCTGTGGTTTTCCTATAGTTGAAACTAAATTTGAATTTTTTTCGACATTTAATGCACACATTTTTGTTGTGATTAATACATGTCTTGTCAGGGGTGAATGAAAGGTTTGGTATTCAAATAAATCTGTGCCAGAACCGAGGATTGAACCCTGGACCTCCAGCACAGAAGTCTTAGCACCTTACCCCTAGACCACCAGGTCACCCATTTTATTATTATTTTCTCAGAGGTAATCTTGCTAGGTAATGCATTTACCTGGCCATCAATAGGTAGGATTTGGATGTATAAACATTGACATAATATTAATAATAATAATAATCTACAGAAATTTGCATTGATTGTGTTTTTTTTATTGTAGTTTCAACTAGTATGAACAATTCAATCAGCGATTAATTTTATTTAGGTTGTTAATTGATGTATCCTCTGTATTTTCTCCAACTCTTGTAGGAATTGAATTTTATAGGTTATTGTGCCATCGCCATAGCTAGCTAAAACATATTTTTTTTTTAAATTTCTTCCAAGTATAATCCCTAGCAATGTTGCCCACCAAATATAGTTTAAACTCTTCACACACCTATTTTATTATATATTAGCCTATATTCTAAATAGGTAGCTTTAAGCATCATCATCCTTTACCGGTTTATCTTACCAAACCAGAAATTGAAGCTGGGGCACTTTGCTTAGTGGACAGAAATGCCATCGAATAAACTAAGGTGTCGAAGAAAAATTAAACAATGTTTCTAAGAAATAAAAGCAGTTAACTAAACATCGATTATAAAGGGAATAGTTCATGAGTACCCATCATTCTTGGCTTCTTTATTTTTAAATTAACAAATTATTAATATTATACATAGATTTTTGCAAACATTAAAACATGGAAAATTGAATAAAATAAAACAAACACTTTTAAGATTAAGTTAAACATGTAAATTAAATAAGTAAAACACCATATGTATATAAATATAGAGCATAATAATATAATAAGACATTGTTAGGCCTAGCCTATATATACTTTCTTGGAAAAAAAGAATACTAACAACTTTGTACCAAAGCATGTTGCACAACTTAATTTAAAACTCAAAGCACCTACAAATTTACTGTCCTTACAAAATAACCTAAACTCTCTGTAACAACTGTACATTTCAACTTCATTAAACAAAAGAATTGAAACAGTAAAAAACAATCAGACTTATACCTATTGATGACTTCATGGAAATAGTAAGACCTCTGTAGTTTATAGGCCCTATATTCTTTATTAGGATACTTTCTAAAGCTAGCTTAACCGAACCTTTTATTTATTGATAAACTTAATTTTTAATAAATCCTATTATAAATAAAATAGACTAGCTTACTGGTATTGAATTTAAAAAAATCCACATAATGGTTAATCGTACATCACATCTGTAGATGTCATAGCCATTTTAGCATGCAGGATCACTAAATATTGTGCACAGGATCACTCACCTCATCGTCAACATTTACATTTTAGTGTGATATGTTAAAAATGTTTTGTTTAGCTTCACTTATTTAATATATACTATTGTTTTTATGAGAAATAAGGATATAGACATGTTTTTTAACATTTTTCATGTGTGTACACCATGTGGCTGTAGAACGTCCGTTTATGAATTATTATCCACCAGGAAAAGCAAAGTGTTAAAAGTTCTTAGTTCATAACACAATAATATTAGCCTTCTTCTTTGATATTTAACACTGTAATTATCAAAAGACAATATATTTGATCAACCACGTGTTAGGAGGTTAGAGGATAGGTAACTTTCGTAGATCAGAAGATATAACTTTAGAAACAAATTAAATTAAATATGCTGATTTAATTTTTGTCTCGCATAAAATCCCAAAAATATTAAAATATTTTTCTTGTAGCTGTTCAACCATTTGGTTGACACGCTACAAGCTGTAATATTTATTTAAAGTTTAAAAATTGTATAACTTAGCATTCAATTATACACTCTCTTGCTTATGTAATAAAGCAAATAAAATTTTGAAACATTCTACCATAACAAAGAAAAAGAGCCTGGAATGGGAGAGGATAAAGCACACTTTACCATTATTAAAACATAACCCTCACTTATATAATATAAGATTAAATATTTTATCGTTTAGTGTAGTTCTATACGTAGATCATTGGACTAAACTATAATTTAATCATTGTAAAATGGTAGGCCTACCCCTTTATTTATTGTAGGCCCAGTTAACAGACAAGAAAACATCAGATACATAGCCTCCAGGTAATAGTTATTTTAAACCTGCTACTGGTACTATAATGCTTTTTACATAATAAAACAATGAAAAAGTCAAATCACAATAAATTAATTTTTTATGCATTTTATCACATTTAAGGATCATCCTCAAATTATATACTGTATCTCTTATTTTAATGAATTCCTAACTTTTTTGTGTCAAGATTTGATCTAAATTAGGTTTTTATTAAAACCGAGGCCAAAATTCCTTATAAGCCCAATATGCTTAAAGATTTAGAATCAAACCTTTTTTCCAATGCAAGTATTTATTTAAAATGTGTATGACCTGTTAGTTATATTGTTTTAATTCTTTTACATAGGCCTATTTTTGTTTGTTGCTATACTGTGTCTTACTATCCTTTCACCTCTGTATATTAACACTAATAACCTAGGAATAAAGGGAGTGCATCAGTACAATCAAAAAGGAAATTGTCCTAATTTGCATTTTGGTTGAGTGGAAACCCATTTAACTAACACCACCCTTCTGAGATTTGAACCCTAAGCTATTCATTACAAGCAACTCAGTTTATTGACGCCCAATGAGAGTCATTACTTTATATTTGATTCCTAATTTAATAAATTTTTCTTAAGAGTATTTCGCTAACCCACATAAACATTAAGGAAAATATAAATTTGTAAATTTATTTTAAATGCACATTAACGATTTTAAATATCTGCATTGGTTGGTGGGCACTCAGATTAAATGTTGGAATATTATGGTCTAGTTTGCTAGTGCTGGGGAGGTCAGGGTTAGAATTATAGCCAGATGCACAAACGTTGGCTTTTTCTTGATGGTTTCCCACATTCTCTTCTCTCACGTGTGGATACATTTGCCCTAAATTATATCTTCCTCATCCTTTTCCCACGAGCATGATTCAAATATGCATAGTTTCAGACAGTTTGTAAGATGTGTTGAAAAAACACAAGTATAGAATAACAAACATGTCTCTAGGATGTGGCCTGCAACACTCCTTGAGTTTTTAAATCTGGCTCTTCGACTAATTTGAGTTTATGACCACTGCTCTTAATAAAGGTAAATACAGTAGCTCCATGGCTTCTTTGGTGCTGACTGACAGCTAGCAGCTGACTTATGACAGTCAACATTTAGGAATATACCTAAATTTTAACTGTCAGAAGTGACAGCTGCTAAACACATGTTTTTGCAGATCATATGGCTCGGTGTAGGGTTACATAATTTGGTCTGGTAACTTTTCAAAGCCATCAGCTGTCACTGCACAAAAGACCAAAATGTCAGCATACTGTGTAAATTGACAATTACCATAGTCATCATTCGGGAAATAAAACAAGCAATTTGATCAATTTTTCACAGCTGGTGGAACTTTGTATATCCACTATCTGTTAACTAAAGAACCTTGATTAATTTTCCTCAACATTTTAATAGCAGCTTTACCATATGTAAAATTAATGCAATTCAACGTGAGTATTATTATTACTTGGATTGGAAAACCATTTTGTTCATTCAAGTTTTAAATAATGGATTACAAATTATCTCAAGATAAGTTAGGTTTCTTTTTTTTGTTAAAACATTCATGTTAACATGTTTCAATGAGTTTCCCCGTCAATTTTAGAAGAAAAAAAAGTACTGTAAACTAGGCCTTTAACCTTAATATCTGTTTGCAACGATAGGTAAAATTTATTGATCTTATTTATTCTAATTTCTCATTCTTATACTAAATACCTTTTATAAAATATAATATATAATATAAATATTTCAGATCACCTTAATTTATATAAGTTTCTTCCAGTGAATCCCCCTGCTTTCTTGGTTAAAATATCCTGAATGTGTTATATCATAAAATACTCAGATCTATAAAAAACATGCAGCCATGGTAACACACAGTCAGTGATTTTACTTCTAGATGAAAAAGTTGTCTTTATACAAGGGTATGTCAATTTACAACATTTAACCCAACTATTAGTATTGCCTTTCTTAAATTATAATTTAAATAGGCATTAATATCTTGAAACAAAATTAAATCAAACCTTAGTTATCTAGTTCACTATGTTAATGCTTTTACTACTCAGCCATCTGAGATAAATTTTGACCAGTGCTAGGCATATTTACACATTTGTATGTATTATATAACAGCATTGAATAAAGAGTTATAAATTACTGTAAGCATCAGATAATTCTAGTTGATTTAGTAGTAGGAGCATTAGCACAGGACACAAATCCGGCTACTATTCCTTACTCCAGTGAGACATTTCCTAAGCACATTCAAAGTTATTATTAAAGGTTTTAAAAACTATTTATTCCTATAGAGAAGACCAATCAAGTTCACTCAGGAATGTATGGCCAAGTGTCATTTCTGAGTGTGAGCGTCAAGCAAAACCAAAAAGGGTGCTGTTCTTCCCTCTTGTATACTCTTCGAATTCAGAAGAATCTGAATATGATATTCTTAAGGCCTTAAGCAGTTGTGAAATTCCACCTTCTAGGCCAGGAGACGTTAATCATGGTAGTTTTTTCTTGGTTTAGTTTCAAGAAGAAATAATTATATCAAATAAATATAGAAATGCTGCAATTTGTCAAAGTGGGGTGGATCTTGATGTGAAAGTGATGTCCCAAAAAAAGTAGGCAGCAGCAATCATATCTTCAAAACTAATGAAGACGATGCTTCCTTCATCAAATTTAATCAAATTATAGGGTTTTTGCCAACATTTGAAATAGAGATGATAGGGAACAGAGCATTTTATAAGCTTTTACATGAAATAGATATTAAAGAACTTTAAAATCACTAATCATAAACAATAGAAACAATAGTAATTTTCTTTCAAATTGTTATACTAACATTAATTTAAATAAATGGTACGGCGCACAGCACAGACTTTCTCTCTCTTTCTATAAACTCATAAGATTTCTGAATGGAATAATGCAAATTGTATCATCACCACTCCACATAAGAACACGAATAAAATAATATACAATGATATAGAATCTAATTGAGTCTAAAATGGAGATAGATCATTGCTGTACAAACATTTCTCCTCATAATAATAATATAATTTTTTTAGATACTTATATTTAATTACTCTATGGCATTGGAGAATTATTGCGTTAAGACTTAAGTAGTATATGTTTACAATTAAAGCTGACAAAATTTTATTAATATATTTGCAAATATCTCAGAAACTGTTGCTTTTATAATAATATATGTCAAATAAAAAAATTTAATTTCTTATAGTCCTACAATTTTGCAATGATAAGTTGTTTAGTATCTCAAATAGTTGTGGAGATACGGAAATTAACGCTTGTGTAAAGTACCCTAAAAATCATTTTCATGGGAAAATGAAAATAGCCAGTTTATTTATAATCTTAATCAACGCCTAGATACGATTTTTTTTAGATACTTATATTTAATTACTCTATGGCATTGGAGAATTATTGCGTTAAGACTTAAGTAGTATATGTTTACAATTAAAGCTGACAAAATTTTATTAATATATTTGCAAATATCTCAGAAACTGTTGCTTTTATAATAATATATGTCAAATAAAAAAATTTAATTTCTTATAGTCCTACAATTTTGCAATGATAAGTTGTTTAGTATCTCAAATAGTTGTGGAGATACGGAAATTAACGCTTGTGTAAAGTACCCTAAAAATCATTTTCATGGGAAAATGAAAATAGCCAGTTTATTTATAATCTTAATCAACGCCTAGATACGAATTTTAATCAAAATCGTTGGAGCAGATTTTTTTCTCTTTTCGCTCCTTATAAAACTACTCTTAATTTTAAGTTTTAATACACACAATACCTTTACATACACAATACATTCTTAAAATAAAATTATTAAAACTTACAATTTGTTTCTATAACATTTAGTTCCCAGAATACACTATCAAATCATTTTACAAGTAGTTTTTAATCATCACTAAAACTGCTCTTTGGAGACAAATTACCACCAGAAACTTGATTGTATGCATAGTTAATCCACCCTCAAATGAACACAGAATCTTATTTTCTGAGATTCTTATAAGAGCATTTAGCCCACCTATAAAAGCTGTTGAGCTTTTTGAATTTAAAACTTATTAATGCCAAAAGTTTTATTCAGGCTAACTGAAGATAAATAGATATTTGATATATAATTTATAAGATTTCTTACAAATATATTTCATTTATTTTGTTTCTTTATTGCAGGAATTGATTTCAAAATAAAAACTGTAGAGTTAAGAGGAAAGAAAATAAAACTACAAATATGGTAAGTCTGATAATGCAAAATGAAAATATTTGTTGTCCTCTCTAAGTTTTTGTGTTATCATATACAGTAGCCCCATGGCTTCTTTGGTGCTGACTGACAGCTCACAGCTGACAGATGACAGCTTTGAAAAGTTACCAGACCAAATTATGTATCCCTACGCCGAACCATATGATCTGCAAAATCATGTGTTTAGCAACTGTCACTTCTCACGGTCAAAATTTAGGTACATACCTAAATGTTGACTGTCAGAAGTCAGCTGTATGCTGTCAGTCAGCACCAAAGAAGCTATGGGGCTACTATAGCATATGTAACCTTGAATGAAGCATTTAAATTTATAATTATAATTATTATAATTTAACTTATTTCAGTAAAAAAAATGTGATCTACTACATTTCAATTTTCAAAGGAAGAGATATATATGTTTATGTAAACATGATAGTGTAAAATAGATGTTTTATTAATATTAAAAAAATGCTACTTTCCTATTTATATAAGATTTCCCCATTTCAGGTTCTTATGACTGTATGTGTGTGTGTTTGATTTCAAACAGGGATACTGCAGGGCAAGAACGATTCCATACAATCACAACCTCATACTACCGAGGTGCCATGGGCATAATGCTCGTGTACGACATCACCAATGAGAAAAGTTTTGAGAACATTGTGAAATGGCTTCGAAATATTGATGAGGTATATATATTTTACTTGCAAGATTTTAATAGTTATAGTAACAAATATGACTTTTCAATCAAAAGTTTTATAAAAGGGTTTTAATTTTTAATTATATTATTTATAACCTTTGTAATACATATTCAATCAAAATTATTTATTTTAACAGAACATTTTGACATTTAAATTTTAATCTCTTATATTAAACATTTAAATTATTACTTAAGCTCAATGCCTTTTTTAAACTTTGAAGCACCAAGCACTGCAACTAAAGTTCATAATTAATTGTCTGTCACAAGCTTTAGTGCCTGTATAGTCTAAGGCATCACTCTCACAATAGACTAGGTTGCCAATGATGAGGAGATCGGACTTCAAGCCTGGTTGGATGTACTTAGGGTGGTTTTCCACAGAAGGGTTTCCACTCTATGCATATCTGGGTACAATTCCTCTAAATTCTACATTCATCATCCCTAACCCATTAGTGTAATATTGGTACATGAGCCTATAACCCAAACAGGTAATAAAATGCAGTGATAAAAAACTAGTCTTTTATAATTTCGGCTAACCTCAAACCTCTTACTATTATGTGTCATGCCTCATTTATAAGTTTTACATTTTTTCTGGGTTTGATGTTTTGTTACATCCAGTTATCACATGAATCCTTTTTCCTATTTCATAAATGTCAAATAACATTAATATTAATGCAATGAACCTATCATTGCACCTAATAATCTTTGAACTTCTCCGACACCTTAGCTCAGTCGTTAGTGTGTCTGCCTACTAAGTAAAGGGTCACAGGTTCGTTTCCCGGCGTGGCTGAAAAATTTTCATTGATGAAAATACGGGTTTATCCATTCACATTGATAAATGAATGGCCGTGGACTGGATGTTGTGTTTGTCCTAGTCTTAAGTTAGATTATAAGCTACGATAGGCCAGCCAGTAGTGGCTTGCATAAAAAACTGACCCATTTTATAGGCTGGAAACAGTAATGGATGTAAAAAATATATCTTTGAACCTATCGACAAGCGTTTGACCAAACTGAGTGTCAATGGTTCTCATAGTGGGAAGTGCAGTACTCCTAGGTTTTTTTAAGAGGCAATAGTATAACTGGGGGGTGCTGGAAGTGGGGATCTTAGACTCTTGCTAAGTGACTTTAGACTAGATTTTGGGAAACTGGTATCATTTCATCAAGCCCACCCATTGCATTAAGAATTTACTTAACAATGAAGGGGCTACAAAATCTGGTATTTAAGACGCTTTCCAAAAGAAGTTTAGATTGAAAGGCTGGTACCACTGTATCAAGTTTAGTAAATCAAATATGGTTTTAGTTGGATTTTGTATAAGTATCATATCAAATGTTATGGTTTTGAATTTTGTGTTAGCTTCCCTAATGGGTCATTCAAATCATAATAGTATTGAATAGAATGATTTATAAGGGGTAGGGTAGGAGGGCACGTAGAGGTGTGTTTATGGAACCAAAAGGGGGGCAGTGGCTCATAAATGTTTGTCTACCACAAATCTATGTTTATAAAAATTTACAAATTAATTAGGCATACACTCTAAAAATAAAAGGTTTAATTTAGATTTATTTTTTCACTGTCTTATCGTATATCCATGTTGTGTGCACAATAAAGAATTTAATATTTTAAAAGTAAATTGAGATAGTCTCGAGATAAAAGTTGGTTTTTAATTGGTAGCTTTCAGTCAAATTTGTTATGCACACAATGTGATAGACTTTTATGTATTTAGTATCAATTTTATATTTCGTATTACACAACCAAAACTTTGTTTTTAAAAGATAAATATGTATTACATAAATTGTACTCAAAATGTATTACAATGTAAAATCATAAGTTAGATAAAAGTTAGCATTCATTATTCCTAAATATATACACTTGGTAGGTCAATTGTTTAAACTATCGAACTAAATCCTATAACAACAGATTATGATCTTGTCAAACATATAGTATATATTTAGTGCATAGTTTTTTTTTTCTTAGTGAAACTTGGCATGTACATAGTGCTTTTTAGAACATAACTACTTTATTTACTGACAAAACTTGGCAAATACTAAGTACGGTACATAGTTTTAAGGACATAGATATTTATTGATTCACTGACCAAACTTGAGAAACAAAACTACAATAATCATTTGATCATCATATTTACTAGGTCTATGTTAGTTTTTCATTGCAGTTAGGGGTTCCTAAATCTTAAAAACCAATGGTATCATTTTACCCTACATGTTCAGTGTCTTAAAACAAGGATTATTAACACGCTAAGTATAAAAGGTTGATATGAGAGCTTAGAGAAAATACATCCTTATTTTCATGGGGACAGCACTTGGCTGTGATTTAAACTTCAACCTCTCCATAAATGAAAATTCAATTATAATGCCACCATGTCTACGAAAGCTTTGTCCTGTGGGACAGAAAGAAGATGCAGGACCAAGGAAAATGTCTCGGGATAGAGTCGCAGAAGAATGTAAACTGTAGTTTAAGATTACTCCATCTTCCATTCAGAGTTGTCACTTTGACATTTTAAAAAGGAGGCCAAAACTTAATGTTTTGATTATCACTTACAAGTGAATGTATAATTCATTTTAATAATGTGGCATATGATTGATTTGATTGCAGCATGCAAATGAAGATGTGGAGAAGATGATATTAGGAAACAAGAATGATATGGAAGATAAAAGGGTAGTAAGCAAAGACCGAGGAGAGGCGGTAAGTGACTTGAATACAGCTAAAGTTGTCAGACTTATTATCTTACTCTGTGGCACATTTGTTTACTCAGCAAAGGGTTCCAGGTTAGATTCCTAGAATGCTTGAAAAAAAAGGGATCATTGTTGAAATTAGGGGCCACCCTTTTCAGCAGGCTGAGGGACTGGTTTATATATATATATATATATATACTTAGCACATATATATATATATATATACTTAGCACCGTGTTTTACTACCCGTTTGGGTTATACACTTAAGTACTAATTATGCTAATGAGTTAGGAATTGGGAAAGTTGACTATAGAGGAAGTGAACCCGCATTTGTGTGGAAGGAGAGTGGAAAACCAGGAAAAACCATCCCAGTTCACCCGAGTGAGTTTCAAACCTCAATCTCCCCGTCCTGTGCAGTCTAGCTCAACACAACCAGTACGTTAGCTAACTACGCCAACAAGGCGGGTGACAGCTATAAAAAGTTAACAGGTCTACTCATGTATCCATTCGCCAAACCCTATGATTTATAAGACCATGTGCTGAGATGCTGTTACGTCAAGCAGTCAAAACTTTAACATACAACTTGTTTTAAATTATTTTTTTCCTTTTAATGGTTTTTACATTATTTAAATATGAACTTATAAAAATAAGTTTTTTTTGTGTGTGGAAGTGGTTCTTGTTCACTTAAAAATGACTTACGAACCATAGTTTCTTAAAGGCTTCGTTCTCTTCATAAAAAGATGGCAGACCAGCCAAACCATGTTCATCTGTGTTCATGCGCATATTTTTACAAAATAAAAATGTTTTATTTTGAAACTAATATTTTTCTCTAAGTTATAAAAAAACTTTATTTATTTTGGTGGTCAGTTATCCACTAAAAACATTAATGTAAAGAAGTACCATGTTATACACTGCAAAACATCCTTAAATTATTAATTCTCGATAAAAAACAAGATCTAAAAGAGAGCCAAATTAAACTTGCACATCTATTAATTCTATCGGTGGTCTAGGGGTAAGGTGTCAGACCTTTGTGCTGGGGGTCCGGGATTCAATCCTCTGTTCCCGGCACAGATTTATCTGATTGCCAAACCCTTCCTTCACCTCTGACAAGACATGTATTAATCCCAACTTGTGAATGTGGGAAATTCCAGGCCTCCACCATGATTTGGATCTCACGCTAAACTGTAGGTCCTCCATTTCATCTCACAATCACCCTTCCATTACATATTAGCGTAAGTGCGTATAACCCAAACAGGCAGAAAGACACAGTGCTAATAATAATATTAATTCTATCCACGTCTCTAGTTAAACTTTTCCTATATACTTGAAAAACACAACAGAATATCTCCTAAACTTAAAGGAAAAACACAACAGAACATCTCCTAAACTTAAAGGAATATATCATTTAAATTATTGACATAGACCAAAAAAAAAAGAACTTTCTAAATAAACAAAAATTAATTTATGTTTTATCTAAATTCATCACACAAACACAAGGTACATTTGTTATCTCCTAAACTTAAAGGAATATATCATTTAAATTATTGACATAGACCAAAAAAAAAAAGAACTTTCTAAATAAACAAAAATTAATTTATGTTTTATCTAAATTCATCACACAAACACAAGATACAGTTGTAGGTGTATCATTAGTTAAAAAAACTATACAAGTAACAATGTTGAATCTGATTTATACGAGTATATTCTGAACCTTTAATAAAATCATACATATCAAAATGTTACAATTTTTTTTGTTAAATATTTATTTTTATTCTTTTCCCTTACTTGCAAATAATATTTTAATAAATATAAGAGGCTCCACTAGTGCATAATATATCCCTATACACCCACAATTTTTTTTTAACCAAATCTGTTAATATGAGCAGAGAAAATGTTCCCTATGTACAAAAAAAAAGTGTAGCCAATAGAATAAAAATAAATATAACATAGTGAAGGAATAAATATTTTATTTCAAAAATATCTAGGCTTGGTATTGGTTTCATGTAGCTAATAAGTGACAATACTCTTGACAAATAATCTATCTATTTGTTTACTTGAATAGGTATGAATTGATGCCTATAAACAACAAACCAAAAATTATAAGATCATAAAACCACTTTTAATATATTCCTACATGTGTTTTTTAAGCAAAAAGTGACAAATTATTGGGAAAAACATTGCAAGTTGAACTTGGCACTTATATCTCACTCCATTTGGAGGCTGAATAATTGATGTATTTTTGTGGAGTAGAACTTGGCACTTTTTTACATAAATGTTTTTGGTGGGATATCAACACTTTTTATGAAGATTAGGTCTATTATGTTTATTTAATTATTTACCTACCTTAAATTAATGACTGATTATAGTAATAACTTTTCAATTAATTATGTGTGCTTTTAAAATTAAACACACTATTGTGGAATCTACTTACAAAGGACTTTTAAGATGATATGCTATTTTGCTCTGATAAGAATTAAGTCCATGCCCTCTACTTCACCTTAAAATACCCCTAACCTCCAATTTGGGAACCATGTTGAAAAGTTAAGATTTTGTAATTTACCCTTGGTTTGTATCCTCTATGCCTATTTTAAAGGTTCTATGTTGAATTAAAAATTCGACACCTTAACTCAGTCAGTAGCTTGTATGCCTACTGATCTAAGAGTCCCAGGTTCGATTCTTGGCATGGTCAAAAATGTATCATTGGTGAAATGTGGGTTTACCCTTTCACATTGGTGAATTATTGGCCGGGGACGGGATGTTGTGTGTCCTAGTCTTAAGTTAGATTATAAGGCATATGAAGCTACAAGAGACTTAGCAAGACGGTAGTAGGTCTCGAGTTCCCTTGAGAGTGAGAGGAGGGGGATATGGGAATGTATATGAAATATATGACACCACATTATTTCCAAGTACCAAGTACCATGCTTAATAGCATTGAATTTGTAAAGGCAGATATAGAAGTCGACATTGGTGTAGTGAGGGTATTTGATGCTCCGTGGGGAAACCAAATTATTATAAGAAGCTTAAACAATTTGTAATAAATAAAATGATATAATAGTAGGAAAATAGTATAGCAAAAATAAAAATAAAACCACAGGGTGTCTACTGGATCACGAAAGTCACTAATTGAAAGAAAAAAATAATATATCGGAAAAGTCACGAATTTTTAATATTTTGGTTATAAAGTCATGAAATTAATTTTAGTTTTGAATTTCCCGACATCGTAACAACGCGAATGTTTCAAAGATAGCGCTATCCACTCACTACACGTGATAGCATGCGCCAGTAGGAAGTTGCCTGATTGATTCCAACGACAATGTTAACTTTCACCATCTTGTATTAAATTTTAATTTGGCGTGCTACTTGTCTCATGGGGTGTACATTATGCCGTATGTGTTTCTACAAATAATTGTTTTCGAGTGAATGAATAGGAGTTCAGGTTTTGTAGATTATACGGGAAAATATCAGGACATTTTCTACAGAAACCGGGCGTTCATTTGTGTTGTGGATCTGGATCAAGATGTTGGCGGCAATTATCAATTTTTTACGCTTTCAGTGATCCGACTGCAATTTGAAGGGGGTGTAAAATGTATATTATAATTTAAAATTAACGTTGGCAGCAAATAGCAATAGTTTTCGCAGTGAAATAGTGCATATTTTTTTAAAAAATATAAAATAATATTAATAGTGTTAATATTTAATCCTTGACGTAATTCATTTAATTTTAAAGACCATTCATTCAAAACAGTTGAAATTTACCAATTTTTAAAATGAGTTTCTTTGTCTAATGGGCACATAAAATATTAGGCCTAAATTAATTTTTAATCATGTTTTGCAAAAAAAACCATAATTTTTTTGGGGGGCATTCAAAGATTTTATGTGTGAGGTTTAGGCTAATCTGTTAAAAGATGCCTGGTAAATGTTCGTTCAAAGAATTTTGGCTGACTGTTGAAGAAAATAAATACTCAAAGTGGTTGCTTCCTGTTGAAGATGACCAGTATTGTACATTTTATAAATCGAAATTTGATATAAGCCACAGTGGGTTGAATGGAGTAAAAATTCATGGAAATGGTAATAACCATTTGAAATTAGCCTCTGCCCTACTTTCTGCCCTACTCCAAGGTGTTTTTTATTATAATATCTAGGCCCGATGTACAATATAATGTTCGACCGTTTACCGAAGGAATTCTTTTTGCACTGGATCTTACTGACTGTTTGGGCTATACGCCCCCGAAAGTATTTTGTGGTCAAAAAGTCACGAATGTTTTGTTCCTCTGAGTAGACACCCTGAAACACTAACACATATTTACACACACTTCAATATTTCGATGCGTAAAAATTTAAGCTTTGAGGTTAGATAAACAACTTTTTATTATTATTATTTTTCCCCAGTATTTTTGTCAAAATATCCATACGACCCTTCCCAATATATTTTATAATACTAGGTTTTTGTAAATTAATTTTTTGCTATTACTTCAGATTGCTCGTGAGCACAGCATCCGTTTTATGGAAACTTCTGCCAAAGCCAACATCAACATTGAGCGTGCATTTAACGAACTGGCAGAGGCCATCTTGGACAAAACTGCAGGTAAAGATCCAGCTGAGACACCAGACAGAGTAATGGTAGACAGAAGAGTCGATCGTGGTTCCAACAGGTGTTGCTAGGCTTTACGTACAAAGCAATTTTAAATCACTGACAGAACCAAACAAATACAATGAAGAACTGGACACTGTTTCCTTTTGATACTCTATTTGTACATTATCATCCCTAGTGTTCTGTGCTTTCATCGGTGTACTCATTTTACAAATATAATTTTGTAATTATAGCTTGTTGTATTGTGTCACTATTTTAACTGATTTTAGCCATTTGTTTATTTGAATTATTTTTTGGGTTATTTTGCCCTTGAATTATAAATAGAAGTATAAATAAGTTGAGTGATTGTGATTAATATTGTATTAAAATATTTTTATGGCCGGTCATATCCTTTAGAAAGTGATTTCTTTCTAATCCTCAGAGTGAAATTACAAGTGCAATATTCCTGTTGTTTTGATGCAGTGTAGAGAGTTTTTCTTTTGGAATGTTTAGTACTATTTTTTTTAAAGGAGGGGAATGGTGATCAAACTTTCCAGTTCTTTCTTTTATTGTTTGACTATGGTGCTAGTTAAGACTTTTCAAACACTTCATCGATAAAGTGAGGAGCATTATAAGACTAATGTGAAGCATAAGCTGTGGAAATGTGGCAAGATCAAAGCGTTCTTTCAAATCACAACTGATGGACATTGGACATTTTGAAAATCAATTCACTGTTATTTCTATGGCTTTTTCGTGGATAACAAACATCATACATTTCTGTGTGATAATCATTCTTTATTTGTGTGTGTGACTAAGTTTATTGGCGTTATAAGTGATGCTTGAATTAGTGCTGTTTTTGAGTGGCATATTTAACTTTAATTTGAAGTATGGCCAGCATATAATTACCAACAAATATTACCTATATTAAATGTAAATACATTTATTTTATTTTTCCAAAATAAATTTTCTGGTATATTGTAAATGTGAATTCTATACTTTTGTATCACGCTTTCCAGCTTTGCTAATACATTCATTCACTTTATGGTGGATTTTAATGAACTAAGCAGATTTTGATGTTAAAGTTATCCTTTGTGATAATACATTTTTTCAATAATCTAATGTTCAGAAGGTGTATATTGTAACTTTTATTATTTTAATTCAATATATTTGATAGTTAATTACATGACTATAAATAGACTAGGCTTACACTAAAAATATTGTTTAGGGAAGTAATTATTCTTAATAATGTCCAAATTATACTAGATGGTCCTTCTAAATTATATAAACTGTGATAGAGCTATAATTTAATTGGGAATTTAAGAGTTTTTCAAAACCTTATTTTAAACTTAATCACACTATACAAACAATATTTTAAAGCAACATTAATGTCATGCTATCATGAGTTTTATTAAATATTTTTGGTCAATTTGTTTATGACTTTTTATATAAATCAACTGAATAATTTTATTTCTATGTAGCAAGTATATTTTTTATGTATTTCAAATACTATTTTAAAATTTATATGCATTTGCAAAGTTGGGTTTATCTACTCTGTTGCAAGTTAAAGGAAATTTGTGAAATAAGTTTTATGTATTGTACAATTTTTATCAGATAAATATACATTTAGTATGCAAATTTTTTAATCTATGTTCTTAGTGTTGTCACTGTTTACAGTTCTATGTTAATAGGCCTACTCTATCTTTCTCCACTTATATCAAGGAAGCACTGTGAATTGTGTTGTGTTGTTGAGCAAGTGTTTATTTTATAATATTAGTTATTACAGTAGGGCACCTATATCCGTGGTTTCATTTATCTGTAGTCTACCTCCGCCCAATTTTACTTATTTTTAAATTTTAATCAAAGAAAAATTTGTTTATAAGTCACAATGCTCACACCATCACCCTACTTTATCTCTTCATCATGGGCATAGTGCTATCATATCACGGTTTTCATCATCACTGATCATTGCAACAAGAAGAATGGAGAACAGTAAGTAAACTGTAGTGTACAGAACACATATTACTTTATCTAATGTTATTAATATCTTACTGTGAATAATTTATCAAATAAACTTTATCATATTTATGTAGGCCTATGTTACACGAATAACGCATTATATAATAGTTCGCTACTATCCGCGCTTTCACATAACCATGGTAGATCTAGGAACGTATAACCCACGGATATGGGGACCCTACTGTACTTGCTCCAATATGTTTTGGGAATGTTGTTTTCTCAGTGTAACCTTGTCCCCAAATAATGTAAGAGCCTATTTAAGTGAATGCTTCAAATAGAAAATTATATTTTTGTTAACAATGGAATGGTTACTTCAGTTTTGTCAGCAGAAAAGTATGCAGTTTCTCTTATAAGTATTGTAAACGAATGAAGGGCACCAAACACCTGGATTCAAGATACATCAAAAGGAGTAAAGATGATCAAGATGTACACATTTACCAGAGAATTGTCACTATCCTTTTCTCATCTTCTGAGAAAGAGGCTTGATGTATTGGGTTTTATTATTGTGAATCTTTGGACCTATTTTTATAAGTGTACATACCCATCATTCCTTTATCATTGTTAAGTATTGTAAATACATTTGAAATTAAAATTGAGTACCACTAAGAACCTATTTTGCTATATTTGGTCAAATGAAAATTACAAAATAAGCCATTTTTTATTGGCCATAAACATTGGTACATTATACAGTCTTTAACCTAAAATAATAAATATTTCTTGCTCTTCTGACTGAGCATTAAGGCCACTACACACATACAGGTATATATCTGTACAGTTATACTGGATGTGCTAGTGCATCCACAAAATACAGTTTTTCTTCTACAGGTCACAGTTTGTTGTTGATTTTATTTACGCTTTCTTTGTTGGCATCGGAATCGATATCTTAGTGTTTCCACCAATATGCAGCTTCTTTTTTTGGGTTGGTAATGGTAGTCTCTTGATTTAATTTTCTACAGACATTATTTGCCTTTGTAAATTTCTATAAACTCTTCTATGCATTCTTGGTAGCTACCGCAACACTTGCCATCATTATGTACCACTCTAAGTTTATAAAGAAAAAATGACATTTATCTACTTAGTAGGGGTGGTCGGGTACCCAAAGTTTCGGGCATTTAAAAATTCCGGAATGTTGGGAGGGCATTTTTTATGCCCGTATTTCGTCTGTGCACTTCAGTACACACGCTCCGGTATGCTTGCACAGTTTGATCCGATGCAGGTATATTGAATGAAATTAACTATTTGATCCGGTCGCCTGTGCAGGCCCGAAATAATTGTACGGTAATGTCATTCACGCGCTCAGTTATACCCAACAGGCGCGCCTGTAAAGGTAAACCTCACAGGTATACCTGCACTTTTATAGCGGCCTTTACAAACATAAGGAATGGCTTCAAATCTATTACTTTGAATTGAATGGTAAAATATTTATAATATACTCCGAGTAGGTTTACTTTTCAACACAAATCACCTTTCTCTTCGACACATTTATACCAATGATGGACAAGTTGTTTTGAAGCTGTTACAGTTTCACATTTTGTTTATGTAGTCTGGTCTTCACAGCTGTTTCAAATTTTAATTGGAAAATCGTCTTTTTAAGTTAGTCAAAAAGGTGAGATCAAGCTGTTAACTTCCCTAAGTAGGAAGTCTTGCATTCGTGTGTTGAAAAAAAAACTTTTTGTATGGCTTTCAAACTCTTCTTAGTTTTAAAGTTAAGAGCATATTGATTTATATGAATGACTTTATTGTCTTATTAGGTTAAAAGATAGTAACAGTAATAATACAGTTTGTATCATAACACGGGTGCCATACATTTTCTCGCTGTCCTTTACACTTATTCTTTTGACTTTTTTTTTACCTTAAAATTACAGTACTCCTTGGGATGATGCTTTGTTTCATTGGTGAACCCACGTTTTGTATCCCATAAGCTTCAGAATTAATTCAAATCTAAATAGATTCAGGTTCAATGGAATTTAATTATATATTTTAATCTAGAAAGTTCATTCATTTAAATTTTTATAGAAACTAAAATAAATGTGTGACTAAATATAAATGACCATTTAATTTGACCATAATTTTATGAATTATGTAGTCAAAATAAATAGATTTGATTTGAAATTTTTCTACTGTAAAATCTTCAGTTCGGAATTGATTCAAAACGTTTTCATCATAAAATCTTGGATTTGGATTCAAACCAAAGATTGAATTTGATCACATTTAAAAATATTGTATAGTGCTATATAAAGCAGCTGCTGACAAATCTCACCATGTTTCTTAGCTTTGAGCACAGGGGGAAACACATCTTGCCCAAATTTTCTGATAACCTGGGTATCAATAGCATAACCTTCAAGTTAGGGATGTTTAATCTTGAATCAATCTGTTACCCTTGATTGATCAATTTCTTTAAATTGATGTCACAATCTCTGGAGATGACAGCAAATTGCCAAATTTAGTCCATATTACAGATCATCTCGGCTTTCTGATTCCAAGGTCCTTTTAAAGATTTCTGGAGGTACATGTTTTTATAGACACCCGAATCATTAGTAATTTTAAAACTTAGAGTAAGAGATGGAATGTCAGTCGATGTCTTGTCATAATTAACAAACTTTTTGCACAAATAGCTGAATCTTTTCTTTCCTTAGTGGCCTTCACAATGTGATATGAAAGTTGACTTGGAAATATACTGGGGTAGGCATCATCTTGAAATTTTGGTTTCTTAAAAGACTACAAATTTATCACAATTGATACATTTAATCAACTTCTCTCTCAGAACTCTTAACTTTAGGGAATATAAATGCTGAAGTATCTGTAGCACCATAATTGGATTTACATCCTGGTACACAACACAACTGACTCGTAACATTTAATACCTCTTAAAACCCAAGAAAAGAAGATTTAAACACAAGCACTATACTAATGTAACAAAACTGACAATGTACAAATTATAAACGTTTTGGATACAACCATGTGTTTCCAATTATGATTGATATCGACGCCATTTTGTAAATGGTCTTGAATAAAAGGAATGTTCAGTTCATTGTTTAGTGATACAATTTTTTACCAATGCATTCGCAACTTGTCTTGCTAAATTGTATTGAGGGTAGAGATTGGGGAGCCGTAATTTGATAAAACCCATCCTTTTTGCACAAGGGTGGCATCATCTTTTCTTATTATTATAGTTGATAGACTATATAATAAAAAGAAGGAAAAACCCTCAATTTTCACAGCGGGTTTTTTCAATGCAGTGTGTGTTAATTAAAAACAATGTGCTTAAATGTGTGTTTATGGATTTTTCTACAATAGACGTGATGATTCCACCTTTGTGAATTGAATTTTAATTTATTTTTCCTTATTTTTTAAAAATAATTTTCAATTGTAAAATTTAGCCATTGGGTATTGTTAACCCATCTTATAGTGCACATGCTTGAAGATCAGACCCTGACTTTCCTATTTGGTCACTTAGGCTAGCATAAATCAAGTTTGTTTCAGTTCATTGAAACATTTTCAAAGACACGGAGCTTATAGTTAATGTTTTGTTTGAAACGGGAGTGAGCTAAATATGATCGTACAAACTTGCTCTTAACTTATGTTCAGTTTTAGGTGAATTTTTTTCAGGCTTGAAACGTAATTTTTGACAAAATGTTGTACTATATTTTGATTCATTCATGTATATTGATAAGAATTTACGTTAAGAAACCACAATTTCCACAATTTCAACAGTTGTATATCTTATTTTGCAATGTTTTGTTTGAGCCAACATGGGAAATAAATCTTACTTTATTGAGGTATATTCTTATATATATTAAAGAGAGGTATAAATGAACATTTTGGCAGCAATGTAAAGTGTTGACTGTGTCCCTCTTTTCATTGTACAAACCATTTTTGGCTAATGCCTTTTATTTGTCCTTATACCTTCTTCCACATTAAAAAAAAATAGATATGAGTTTGTTATAAAATGGTGTTAACAATAACATAATTGATGTGTTAATTGACAGAGATCTGCTTTAGAATGTGAAATTTTATCTTTGGTTTGATCTCACTGATCAACTCCAATAAGGTTTGTTTGCATCACTTGACCTTTTTTACGCTTGGTTGTTTTATGTATTCATTTGCAAATTTATAAGCAACAGTAAAAAAAAAAGTTGAATTAAATTTCAAACAAACATTCTAATATTGAATCTTGTTTTTAATCTTAACTGTAAATAAACAATATAGTGGATTTCTGTTAATTGGGACACATTTGGACTAGATCACTTGGACCCAATTAAGCAAAATTTTAACTTATGATCTGAAAAACACATTCTAACAAAGCAAAAAAGGCAAAATTAAAATGAATTTGGCAATAAAGAAAGCACAAGGTGTTTAATTCATATTGGTACACACATTTATTTAAAAAATCACTAAAACTAAAGCTAAAAGCAAACAAACTAAACACTTATGTCTCTTCAACTTTTGTTCCAAGTAATAGCTGCACCAATTTACTGGAATCTGCTGTATTTATTTACGGTGACATTCTGTCATAGTAAACTTCAGTTAATATTGAATTTGTTTCTATAATTCTTTACATTTTGTTGTATCAGCATCATTATGCAGTTCATATTTCTTCCTAAGAGATATCCAATTGAAAGGAAACCATACCTCTGCCCAGTGGCAGCAGTGTCAGGGTTATGAATTGCATTCCCCTTTTCACTCTAACCCATTGTTTCAATACTCCACTTGCTCTTATTATATGTGTTTGACTAATATGTATTATATTATTGTTGGTAGTTTTTTATTTATCTATTTTGAAGCAATCAACCTAAGGTTTTTACCTCAAAACAGTGTCTTACTACTTATACCGGCTATACGCTAATGGATTTAGTGATTAGAAAGGTTAAATCTAGAGAAATGTACCCGCATTAGTGTGGAGGATGAGTAGAAAACCATTTTGGAAAAAATACCTTATGTACCCGACCGAAATTTGAACATTGATGTTCCTGTCATCTACAGTCTAGTTTACTGCAAGAGTAGCACCTTAGACCACCTGGCCACCGAAGCGGTTAAACCTAAAGTTAAGTATCGAGATAAGAATGAATAACCTATAATCATTAGCATTATGTGTGGATTTAAGATGCAGCTAATTTGTGTAAATATTTGAGTCAGACTTTTCCTTGTCAGAGGTGAAGGAAGGGTTTAGTAATCAGATAAATCTGTGACCTGCCTCGGTGGCGTAGTTGGCTAAAGCGCTAGTCGTGTTAGAGCTTGACTGCTGAGGACGGAGAGATCGAGGTTTGAATCTCGGTCGGGTGAACTGGAAGTGGTTTTCCACTCTCCCTCCACGCAAATGCGGGTTCACTGCCTCTAATTCAACCTTCCCAATTCCTAATCCATTAGTGTAATTAGAACTTAAAAGCGTTTTAACCCGAATGGGTAGTAAGACGCGGTGCTTAATAATAATAAATAAATCTATGTCGCGACCGAGGATTGATACATTACCCCTAGACCACCAGGTCACCTACGATCTGAAATTAAATGAAAATTAATGTGTGATGTACACAACATAAAATAACAAATATTAATCATAAATGTATATTTTAACTTTAAAAAATAAATATATATATTTTACAAAGCTTCATAATTGTCGAATCTAGAACCTTATGAATCAAAAGTCTTAATATTTCCCATTAACATATTAAATATATAAACTACTGTTAAGTATTATTTTAGATTAAGCTAATATTCAAGTTGCTTCTTTGCATTATTCTAATGGAGGGACTTCAGGATTTTCTATAAAACTTTTAGATGGTAATTTTTCTTCTTTCTTAAACCAAGATGTTTGTTTTGCAGTTGAAGATTTCTTGTACTCCACAATTTTACTAAAATCCATATTAGAACTCCCAATCTCCAACCATTCTCTCCTGGAGGAAAAATATATAGATATTAGCCTGCAAATATAATTAAGTGATTGATTTGTATAAGCTCTCACCATAAAAATAATTTCCATAAGGAAAAACACAAAAGTTTGCCATGTTTTCTTCCTTACTATAAGACATCTTGTCGCTAACTAGCCAAAGATTAAGACTCCACCCACCAATAGACCTTCTCTTGTGGAAAATTATGGAGATGATACTGAACTACAGAAACTTCTCCACGAAGAAGCAAATGGGGAAATTGGTGCATCTAACGCAACCTTTAAAGTTAATCTTCATCACACTCAGCATGAAGGCATTTCACACCAAGTGAAATGCAGTGATAGATGTAAACATTTTACAAGTATATCTTTTTAACATTTTAAAATTACACTCAAACCTTTACCATATGATAACTAAGTTTCCCCTCATACATAATTCATATTATATTAATTCATAATTGCTCTTACTTTTGTGAATTGTGAGTCGTTGGAGGAATATTCTGGTGCTTTAAAACTTGAAAATTTGATTTTACAGTTCCATTTACCTGAAACATAAGTTTAACAGTTTTTAAGAACAAACATAAATTAAAAACTTTTCTCGCTACCAATTCTTAAATTCTCTGACAGCTTACTTTATTATACACTTTAAAGCTAATATATGTGCTATCATTAACTAAAATCATATAGTCTTGAGGAACAGGATGAGGATTGGATTTTAAAGAAATACATTATCATTCTTCTATAGACAAAGAAAACCATTCTCAATGCACTAGGCCAGGACTTTGCTCCATTCTCTTTGATCAAGGTCAGGAGTGGTAAACCCAACACTACCCTACAGGTAGTTTACAGGTGGGTTGTGTCATTATCATTATAAGTTTTAAAATGAAATATTTATATTAAACTAGCAGAAGTATCCAGACAGCAATTTTCTTTGCTTCAAACACACAGAAAAAAAAATCTTTAATGTATTTCTTCCAGCCCATTTTTAAATAAATGTAATAAAAAGAATCAAATTTCATCTTTGAGGTGCACAGTGGCTACTAATTTTAAAATGTCAGCCCTCTATGTGTGGTAGATATCCCTCAGTGCTAGTGACAGATAGACAGACAAATAAACAACAAACTCTTAATTTTATTAAAATAGCTTATCGACACAGTGAGGTTATTTATACATTAACTACATATGACAAATTTTACTTTTCCTATATAAACTTTCTTTTTCTATTTGCCAAATTGTATTTTTTTTTTAAAGTATTTAACATGCACTTACTGATTATATCCGAACACCGCACCTGGTCACCTGATTGATAATTCATCATTGTGAACGGGAGAAGCCACCATTTTCACCAATATATTTTTATTCAATACCAGGATTTGAACCCAGGTCTCTTTATCTTATCACAATGTATTCATGACAAGGAGAAATCAAAAACACTTGTGAGAGTAAATGTGAACTTCTTAATCTACATCCCACATCTAAAATTACTTCATACCATATAAGTTGTATTGGATAGATGAATAATAGGTTTGTTTTTTGGCTCTTAGGACAATGTTCCCCAAACTTTTTTTTAAGTTCATGGTACACTTAACGTGCCTAAATTATTTGCAGCACATTGTTTTGTTTTGGCTAATTGCAGGGGCAGCTTGGATTGTGCAGTCAGTCCAACAGGTGCACAATAAATCAGAATTTGTAAAGTATAGACTAATTCTTCCTGAAGTAACTTAAAATGTTCCAAGATTAAAGGCTGAAGTTATTTTTCAGTACCTGCTTCTTTAAGATCTGGAAGCATTTTGTTCAGCCCATTAGTAATTTGGGTAGACCATAACTATAACTTCGTGTGATATCTTTTAACTTTGTCAAATGTCTTAAAAAATATTAGAAAGTACTAGTATGCAAGGACTGCGGACAACGCACGGCTGCCGATCTTAACAACTTGATTTGTGTTCTTATTGAACAGTGAGGCATGGTGCTTTGGGCTGTGGCCAGACAGCACACCTAATCTGCCACTGTGGTACACCAGTGTGCCCCAGCACACTGTTTGCGGAACACTGCCGCAGTGCATAATCACTACTATACCTGTCCCATACTTAAGAAAGCACGATGAAAAATTGTAAGCAACCATATAAATAAAAGGCAGAGCATTATCATCAACAAGACAATCATTGCAGAAATCCCAAGAATATCTGCTGTCACTCTTTTCCAGCTTTATACAGACCGTGAATGCTTGGCTTCCCATCTCCACAAACTTGAAATATATCCTCCTCATTGTGTACTTTGTAAAGAAGCTGATTCTACAACGGCTAAACTAGTTCACTTAAACACTCTAAAGGCAAGAAGGTAAATGGAATAACTACAGTATGCTGGCTATTAGAAACCAACTAACCAACTTAATTTCCCTCTATAAATGTGTATCTTGACATGTTGGCACATATAAGGAAACAATACACTTATATATGTGTTTGATTAAAGTACCCTTACTAACAATGATATCTCAAAAGATCACTTCATAGTGAATTTGGTTCAAATCCCAGAGTTTACTTTTAAGAAATTCTAAAACTCCACATACATGTTAAGCGTTTTCACCAGGGCTGTGGAGTCTTAGTTGGTAAATAAGTACCAACCCCAGCTTCAACTATATCATTTTAATTTTATACTTTTTATTTTTTTATTGACAAATTCATTCTAATATAAATTCACAGTACCAAAGAAACTTCTAATGAAGTCATCCGTATTTGAGCATTTTACTGCAGTAAATTTGTTATTACTAATTAATACAAACATTAGCCATTTCTGAAGGAGTCAGAGTTGGACAGTAAAAAAAATAGAGGAGTTGAAGGCTTGGTGTACCAACTCCACGGCACTGGTTTTCACTTACCTTTGGCATGGTTAACACAAGATGACCTGTTGTCTGGGATCTTTGAACCACTGTAGAACCACACTTTATTTCTTTGTCAAAAACAAGCTGCAACACCTTGCCCTTGATCGTTACTTTGGCATAGTTTGGATGAATATCTACATCAATCAAAGCGGTATCCAAATACCTAAAATATTTAGAAATACTCTTTTAATCTGTATTTTCAAATACAAACATAGTGGTGTAATACAATTTGAACCTAATATTTTACAGTGATTATTGGAAAGAATAGTGTTGATATTGGTGACAACTAATACATTTAGGAGGTATTATTTCCCAGAAATCAATTAGCTTTATTAAGTTGTTGTTTTCTATCCTTTTCAGGCTGAACACAGTTGTTATTCAAAGTATTTGTTATTAAGATTTTGTAACCTAAGTTAGAGCTTTTTTTGGCCTTGAGTCACAGAACATGGTCATTGTTATGTCATGCAAAATGCTGAAGCTGATTAAATCCATACAGCTCAAGCATAAGTAAAGCTATAACTTAACTATCCATTTAAATAATTATGAGAATGAAAGTTTTTCAAAGTACATCCACACCAACCTATTAAGATTTTATGGTACAGTATTTCAATTTTAACTTTTCTACGACAACAGTAATACAGATTTATTAGTAGTTTTATTTGATTTTCAAAAGTGATGTTCTTTAGATGGAGTACTGAACTTCAAAATGCAAATAGAACAAAAAAAAAAATGGTCTCTATTATTTTTGTTGAACAATGCTGATAAGGGTAGCAGGGGTTATGAACATGGCCTGATTTTGATTACATATCTTCTTTTTTTTTCTTGGTTCATCATATACAATGCTCATAAGTATATACATAAACTCTGTTCATGATCCACTTGTTGTAGAAATGTATAATTTATAGGTAATTTTTTTTGTCATTTTTTTATCATTTTGGAATTTGAGGTTATATTTTCTTGGTTTGTGTCATTTTAAGGAATTCCATGTTGAATAAGTTTATTTTTAAATTTTTAAACACCATCAAAATGTTAATATAAATTTGTATAAATTTTTTCAGCACAAAGTTGCCACAATGATAAGATAAGGAGGGCAATGAAATTTGTATCCTCATTGCTTGTATGGTTGTAAAATACACATTGCGGGTGAGACTGCAACTAATCTCGAGAGGGTTGCATTGGGAGGGGATAGCTGTTACTTCTGAAGATCATATTTGTAAATCAATATTATATCTAGCAAAACACAAGAATTTAGTTGTTAAAGGCTTTTAATTGTATTTACATTTTTAAAGTGCACATTTGATTTAGTAGTTTGCATTTATTACGAGTATATGTTCATATGATGTCATTTTTTGAAATTTGAAGTCAAATTTTTTTAATTTTAGGTAATTTTTTGATCATTTTTAGGTCAACCAAATCTGAAATTAAATGTAAAAATTAAAGTTAAATTTAGGTTCAATGAGTCAAATTCTCCTATCTATGGGGTCTGGGTAAGGAGGACCAATATTAAATAGCTGTACCAGAATATGCTCGGGGAGATGGTGTAAAGCTAATTCCGGTGTGGCGGACCAAGGATTGGACTAAGAGTATATTCTTATTTTATACCTGAACACTGATACATCAAGAACAATACTATTTGTTGTCTCTTCTTCAGTTAAGGTGAAAGGTACTTTAGCCTCATTGAGATTGAGTGGGCGCCCGTCACTTGCAAATGTTTTGTATTTACGGTGATGAGGAGTTGCATCAGCTCTCGGTTGTCTGTTTTGTTTGTGTCTGCGAGTGAAATTGGCCATTTGAATGCGTGTCTCAGGTGAGTGGTCAGTAGTTTGAGACCAGAATCTGTGGAAAATATTATATATATAATAAAACCCATGTGGTGTCTGTCTGTTCAGAGTTTTTCCCAAGCTTCCCAATAAGGTTCAAACCTGAAACATTTCAAACTGATAACTTGAGTGTTGTAGTTATTCTCAGGTTTTTGTTTTTGCATGGGGGTGGCGCAACGGGGATTTAGCACACCATAATCATATGGCGAGTTAATTATATAATTTTGGCCTATGGAGCATGCCATCTTCATGAGAAAAAGAATAATAATAATAATAATTTAAAAAATCCAAATTACCTGGCAGCCATGAACATAAATCATGCTACCTCCTGTCTTTAAAAATCTAAATTATTCTTATTCAGTCTTAATAACCAGTCAGGTTATATGCTTAAGTATTAATTAGGCTAATTGATTAAGAGTTGGGAAGGTTGAATTTAAGAGGAGGTGAACCCTCAATTGCATGGAGAAAGAGTGGAAAACCATCTATAAAAAACCACCCCAGGTTCATCTGACCTAGATTTAAAACATAAATCTCCCCATCCTCCAAAGTCTAAATAAACATGAAACCAGCGCATAGTGACCAAATTCAAGGAGCACTACACTATAAACCTACAATAATATTTTTATCAGATTCAATTTTAGAATGTCTTTTACAAATATTTTTCTGAATAGGTACTATTATTAGGCCTATCAACTGCAATTTTAAAGTGCAACTATACGAGGGTTACGCAGGACTGAGCGATAGATCAATATAACATGAAAAACCAATTTAATATTTACATTTATATACCAATATTATGATTTTGGATGTGACAGACAACATATCTACCACAATCTATCTTGGTAAATGATATATCATGGTAGACAACACATTGTGGTTCAGGATGTTTCTTGAAAGATGATTCATCACATCATATGATGTATCATGAAAGATGTTTCCGCACAATACATAACGCATAGCAGTGGACAATACATTGTGGTAGACAATTCTATAGTGATACATTGCCTAACATAATATATTTTCTCTTAAGCTGAGTCAAATACCACAGTATATAATTACAGTAAAACCTGCCCAAAATGAACCCTGTATATAATGGAAACCTGTGAAAACAGTCAAAATATTTCAGTCCCATTACATTTTATAGGTAAAACACCCTGTATAAAATGGAAACCTCCCCAACGCGGAAATGGACGGCTTATAAACATAATTTTAGAATGAGGGAAATGTCTTACTCACTAAGAAAATAACTGTTAGAAATGCTGTGTATTGGGTTTCTCGTGCCGCAAGACAGATTCGTCCTGACATAGTTAGGAAATTTTTGAAAAACATTGTGAAAGTTTATAAAGAACGATTAATATAATAAATAATAGAATTCAATTTTAATAATTTAAATCTAATATGAAAAATCTATATGTTTGATGTGTTATAATGACAGTCTTCATAGGTACAATATTTGGGAGAAATTTTTACAATAAATTAACAAATTATATATCTTGTGATGACAATTGTGACATGTCATTAAAATATCACAATCCTCAGGTCAGATTATAAAATTGTGTGGTTGAGTTCCAAGACTTCCCTTAAACATCTTGAAACTCAAACACACGATTTAATAATCTGACCTGATGATGACGCCGATGATGTGTTGAAACATGTTGTTCTGTACGGTGTTAACAGACGAGAATTTAGCACACGCTTTAGTTATAACACAAACTATTAATTTACTATGAGCCTACCTTTGCGAATGGTGACAGAGTAACTGGAATGATGAGATGATATCTGGGGCGCCCCAATCTTGAGTCTTGAGCACTTAAATACAATAACTATTTCACACGAGAGAGTATTTGTTAATTTATTGTAAAAATTTCTCCCAAATACTGTACTTATGAAAACTGTCATTATATCACATCGAACATATAGATTTTTCATATTAGATTCAAATTATTAAAAGTGAATTCTATTAATTATTATAGTTAGCTTTTCAAAAGTAGGCTTTCAAAATATTGAGGAGGCTGACAATGATGAGGACAACCAACCCCTACAAGAGCTTGTTGCCCTGTTGAGAAGAGGACACCTGGACATCGATGCTGAGGCTGTTGTTTCTTTCAACGAGCATCTTCGCACCGAAGAAGGGGTTAAAAAAGCAGCGGATCTTGTACAGAGTGACCCAGCTGACCAAGAAGATGATGGTGTAAACATTGATGAACAGAGTAGCAGCAGACAAACTGTGGAGGACTTGAAGATCAAGACCTATTCTGAGGCTCTGTATGCATTGAAGTACTTTGAGAAATTCTCTGCAGTCAAAAACTGTCGGAAGGTGGTTGAGTTGATGGAGGAAGCTATGAAGGAGATTCAAAAGGCTGCTATCTAGAAGACAACCAAACACCCTACTTTGATGGACAGGTGGCAGAACTAGGCCGGAACAAAAGAACTATTGTATATACAGTACTGTTTATGGTAATGAAGAAATGTACTAATGACTTTTGTTTATAATCCATATTGTATTTTTACTGTATGTTAAGTTAAGTATCTACCATGAATGTGGGGAATGCCAGGCCTCCACCGTGGTTCGGATTCCACGTTAAACTGTAGGTCCTCCATTTAATCTCACAACCACCTTGCCACCTACTGCTAATAAGTATAATTAACTACAAACAAAATAGAGCACAGCTGGCTCAGTAGGTATATTCACACTAAACACATGTAGTAGAAACTGATTTAATGTTGCAGTAATTGGAGCAACATCCAAAGGAACAGAGAATTAACACAGATAAGCAAGGAATTTAATTTTACTTATTTTTTGTATTATTTTTGTTTATTAATTCCAAAATTCACAAACAACCATTTATTTGCATGACAAATTATTTATATGCACATCATCGTTTTCTAATGTTGATCTTTAATATAATATGACTTGAAAGTTTCATTTTTAACATGTTTCAAACTTTTTAGATGTTATGTAAAATTTTTAATGAAACATCACAATTGTCATCACAAGATATATAATTTGTTAATTTATTGTAAAAATTTCTCCCAAATACTGTACTTATGAAAACTGTCATTATATCACATCGAACATATAGATTTCTGAAACCATCATAGATTGATTTTTTTGGGGTCCCATCGAGTTCAATTTTAGACAGGTTTTACTGTATATGGATTACTGTAGATGTGTTTGATCCCGACTCGCAATACTTGTGAAATGTGATATGATGTTTAATGGATTTTCTAAAGTTTCTTGTTTATGATTACTGCAAGTAATAACTTAAAACTTAAAAGCATTAACCATCAGCTATAAAATAATCAACTAGGAGTTGGAATGCTGCTATTTATATTTTGTGTCCTGAATTCTATGTACGGCTAAATAAACTTTGCTAATAATGCAACAAATACTGACATGCAACTATGTGATGCAATGTCTTAATAGGTGATGCATCATCCTAATTGGTGATGCTCGGCGATACAATGTCTAGTATTTACCTTATCCCATGACGATTGCAAATAAATACTTTAATTTTCAATTTAAATTATTCTAAAATATTGCTAAGATATTTAAATTAATAACAAATGGAGGTTGCCAAACACACTAAATGAATAATCAGGATTTCACAATCACCCCAACCATTGTTAGATCTTTAATTTCTAGGTATCAGGCCGAGTAAAGCTAAGCCTATTTCATAACATTCACGCTGTATCGCCATTTGCTACATTTATAATGAATAAGCACTTGCTCAGCAGCAGGAGCAGTTACTCCTTTATTATCTCCAAACCGCCATACATGTTTAAATAGTCATGCTGAGTGATGTGACTAGTCATACTTTTACCACCTCTCCTCTCCTTCTTTACCTCTGTTTCTATAAAAAGTCATTGGTCCACAACAGCCAGTATGGATCCTAAAAACCTCGACCACTTTACAATGAGGCCTTGAATACAGCTAAAGTAGGCTTTCAAAATATTGAGGAGGCTGTCATTGATAAAAAGTCAATGGTCCACAACAGCCAGTATGGAGCCAAAAAACCTCGACCACTTTACAATGAGGCCTTGGACACATCTAAATTAAACATTCCTGTATTTTGGAATGGAGGCAAGGAATACCTGTCAATGGTTTTGTTTGTTTTAAACAACCATGCCAATCAGTTTACAATCGGAAAGTTGTGCTCAGTCATGTACACATTTTGTTAATATTTTAAAGGGCCGGGGTGAAACTTTCTTTTGGAGGGGCATACAATAAATTGAAGATACTATGCCTGTACCTTTCTCCAACTGGGAATTTTAGAAGTAGCTTATGTTACTTTTGACATGTGTTGGTATACCTTTTGAATATAAGGTAAACATGCTCTTAAAATTTAGTTCATATATTTGACACATTTGTGGGGCTATATATTATTATTTTACTTGATTTTTAATCCTTTATAAAGATTATTTTTGTTTGATAGAGAGTAATGGTTAAAAATTATATAAAATCCAATTCTTGCTCTCAACAAAAATAAATTAATCGAGTCATTATAAAGTATAATTATTTGTGTTATAATTAATGAATAGATTCATATAAAAATTATATTAGGACTCAACCAAATAAACCACTACTTACACCATCTGCCTCCCTCCCACCCATTAAACATAACCATGAAAACTAAAAAAATATTTTCTCTAGGGCCTATAATGTGAATACAGATTTAACAGAGATGATATAGCGCTATGTCAAAATCCTTAAATTGCCCAAACTTAGTTTTAAGCACCTGTGCTACACAAATAAATTGATATACAAACTTATATATTACTTGTAATAAAAAAAAAGTGAAACTTACTCTTTTAGTTTCTCATCATCCATTTTATCATAATTTTTGTCTACTTCTTCATCTATTTCCTCAATCTTCAATTCTGATTTAGATTTTTGAAGTAATCGCTGTACTGATAAAAATAAACATATATTTATAAATGTTATTATTTTTAATTACATTAGATTAATTCATACTAAATAATGTCTGCATAAGAAATCTTAAGCTTAAAGATAGAAAAATAAAAACAATGTGAGAACAGTATTCAATGGTTGTAGTTAAAGCAATAAAAAGGTTTTTTTTCTAACTTTTTAACTTTTTTCTTAAACAACACAACCACAATAGCACTAATTTCAATTTATTGCCCGATCTCAAATTTCCTAATTTTTTCTACATTCATTACTGTTTCTAACCTGTGGCCTGGATCAGTTTTTTATTTTCCACTACCGGCTTGCTGGGCTTGGTGTAGCCTCATATGCCTTATAATCGAACTTAAGATTAGGGCTGGCAAAACATCCAGTCCTTGGCTGATAAGTTATCACTTTGGAATGGTGAGCCCACATTTCACTGATAATTTTTTGGCCATGCCTGGAATCGAACCCGGGACCCTTAGCTCAGTAGACAGATATGCAACCAACTGAGCTAAGGTGTCAAATAAGTTTCCTGACATGTTTGTAATAAAGTCTTTATTTAGTCGCTATTAATTTAGTGTTTACCCATAATAGAGCAAGCCCAAAATTATAAAGTTCTATTCCCATGTTCAGGTAGTCATTTTTTTACGTTGATGAATATGATTCTAAAATCAGGAATGCTCCTAATCATAACATCCATATACCAGTTAATGATACGGTTGAATTAAACAGGTCAATATGTTTGGAATCAAAACAACAGGGTTGAAAATTGTTTTGATAAACACCAACTTTGTTTGATTCAGTCCTTTAAAGAGTAATCGAGTTTAATGCCACTGAGAGATATGCTATTAGTTTGAAATAATATAAACCCAATATCTTATACCATAAAATAGTTTTACCAACAAATTGTTAGTTTACTTAGGTAAAACTGTTCTATTGGATTATTTTAAGACCCTGGTCTTCAATAAATGGTAGCTCTTATATATGGGTAAATGTGCACACAAACACCCAATATTTAGATTACAATTATATACTATTTAAGTTTTAAATAATTAATTAGTTTGTATAAAGCTATATGATTATTTATTACACTAAACAATAATGTTCTTCTATTGTGATTAGCACCTTTCTGGTGTATGAGCATGGGAGATAAGGTCTTGTATGCAATTTGGCAGCATGGCATGAGTGTTAGTATTTATTGAAGTGCCAGAGTACATGCGCATGACAGAATTATGTAGCTCTTCTAGAGATTTCACCTGGTAAATGTGCACATCATTGCTGTGAACATGTCAGTGCTTTGACTAGCTCCACCCTATCACAGCCCTCGATAATCAAGCCATTCGAGATGATTCAAACAAAGTGGGACATTTGTGACCCTTATGAGTCCAGTCATTATTCAGTCATGAGTAGATAACCAGGCAGTTTGGATAAATAATTTTAAATAAATGTCTTTCTTTTGATTAGTAATTCAGGGGGTGAAGTTAAAAGAAAAAAGCTTTGTTTAAACCTTGTGTTGCAAGATATAGAATATAAATAGTGATAAATTAAGTGATCAGAATAGAATACTTTATTAAAAGGTTAGGATGTGATTAACCAAATTTAATTGAAAAGGTTTGGAAAACAAAAAAATTGTGATTACAAACACACATTCTAAGTTAACATTTCCAAAAATTCTTTTGACAATGTGGCTGTAATTCAATCAATTCTTTGTATTGTTTACTTTACTTACTGTTTTGTAAAGAGCTATATACATGTATGGCTTACAAAGCATGGCTAATTATATTATTTCATATAAGCGAGAATAATTAAAAGGACAAAAATTCACATGACCATAAGAATGCCATTATTTTCAATATTAGGTCAAGTAAATGTATATACTCTTTGTTTAACATGAATAATAGCAAACTTACCTTGCCTGTTTCACTAGGGTAGTGTAGCTTTGTGGTAAGTGTATCCAAACTCTCTCTCTGTGTGTATGCGTGCGCGCGCGCGTGTGTGTGTGTGTGTGTGTGTGTGTGTGTGGAGAGAGATGGTTATCATCTTCATGATTTTGACAGATTCTTAAACTAGTTTATTACAGTTCTTGCACATGAGGTTAAATAACCATAGCACCAGATTTACCTGGAATATTTCACAACACCACGCCATTTTCTTGGATCTGGAAATGAACCTTCATGAAGGAAACATAAACAACATAGTCCACACTATAGCCACCAACCACTGACAGTACNTTTTGACAGATTCTTAAACTAGTTTATTACAGTTCTTGCAGATGTGGTTAAATAACCATAGCACCAGATTTACCTGGAATATTTCACAACACCACGCCATTTTCTTGGATCTGGAAATGAACCTTCATGAAGGAAACATAAACAACATAGTCCACACTATAGCCACCAACCACCGACAGTAACTCCATCCCAAAGCAATCATCCGCTTCATATAAAATGCTCCTTACCCAATAGCCTAGCTACCAGAGCCAAATGCATATGTTCTGGGAAAGAAGACTAAGGCAATGTCATTAACTTTTCAAGGATTTCACCGCACGAGGATACCCTTGACACAAAATCAAAAGTCAATTAACAGAGACCCTCTTCGGTGGCTGCGTGGTCTAACGCTAGGCTGACCATAATTCCTTTAGGTAAAAGCAGGATGGGGAGGTGAGGGGTAAAGGAGGGGAGGTTGGGGAAGGATACCTGGGAAAATAAAGTTTAAAAAAATTATTTTGCCACAAAAAAATATTAAAAATTCTGTTTTTATAACATAACATGGTGAACTTACAATCATTCTTCACATAACCCACACCAAAACTTTTAGGTGGGTGTAGATGGGGACTTAATTTCATCCTACTTATACATACCATGAGTATTTTTCAGATGAACTTACTTTGCATCACAAATATCGGTCTTTCAATAGCTTGTCATAAAACTTATAACACTCCATGTTACAATTAGCATGGCTCTCATTGATTCAACACTAAATCTATATATCTCCTTAGATAATAGAAAATATTATTTCCAGCAATGCTGTACTTCCTGGCAAACAAAGAATAAACTCTACTACATTTAAAAAAATCCTAAAAATATAAACATTTTATGACAGGACAGTCAGGAAATGGCAAAATAATGGGATGTATGGTCACAATATTTAACGTGCTAATCTCTTGTTACTAGACTGCTAAAGATGGGGATATTGGGGTTCGATACGGGTTGGGTGCATTGGAGATAGTTTTTCTTAAATGGTTTACAGCTGTATTTCCATAAAAATGTATGTGCACTTCCTCAATATTTTACCTTCCTAATCCTTAACACATTTTGCATTGGGGATAGTTTTTCTTAAATGGTTTACAGCTGTATTTCCATGAAAATGTATGTGCACTTCCTCAATATTTTACCTTCCTAATCCTTAACACATGAGTGTAATTAGTACATAGGTGTATAACCTGAACGGGTGGTAAGACACGATGCTAAAATAATAATTAAAATAGCCCTATCCAATCAAGAGCCTATCAAGAAACAACTTTCAAATGGCATACCAACATACCACCAACTATTATGAAGAACTAGACAAAATCACATTTATTATGAACACAGGATACAATATCCTCATCTCTCACACAAAATCTTCTCAACAGTGCTCCAAGAATCCCATTCACACACTCCCCTAATATCTGCAACATTCTGATCACCCTAAATTGCCCGACCCAGCCACAAACAACAAAAAAACAACATCAAGTCAAAGGTTCCTATTCATGCAACAAACTGAGATGCAGCACCTGCTGAATTCACCAACATTCCACCTCATTCCAACAGCAGACTCACACAAATGAAATACCTCATGAAAGGCCAGTTATGTTACCAACCACAAAGAACTATGACAAACCAGTAGCCCTTCATGCCTAAATGCATTACACAGATTTTGACTTATGCTATAGTCATCATCATCATCATCATCATCATCATTCAACATTTCTCCCTCTGCGGGTCGTCTGGCACCAAGGTTCTTAGAATACAAGGTTGCCTCGGTCCCTATACCTGCCAGCAGGTAGTTTTCTCCTTTCACCACTTTTTGCATGACATCACACGGTGACCGTGCTGCAGCTTAGTGACAGGTGCTCAGTAGTAAATTACTGGTATTCTAGTTCACAGTGTTTAGTGTAGTTATGACTTAGTTAAAATAATTTCACTTTAAAAACAAGAGTGAATTATGTGTACTTATCTAATCATTAATATTAATAATAATATTAATAGCTCCCTTCATTTACAGTTTATTTAATGAATTTACCTCAATCGAGTGAGATTCAAAAGAAGAATATTTCCAATGTTTTGTTTATATATGTATAATATTATAAATAGTTGAATATTTTGTTTTTACACAGGTTTTTTTTTATTAATATAAACAATATTTTAGGGTTAGCAAAAATGCAGAGGAAAAGATGCACAGTTGCTTTGTGTAATAGGAGCCACCAAAAATAATAATAAACTCCAATGGGATATCAATAATGTATCATTCTTTTCCGAAAGATTTGGTAACTCATAAAAAATGGATACACCTTTGTAAGGGTGGAAATAAACATCATTTAAACTCAGATGAAACTGTGGAAGAAACGTAGAAAATATGCGAAAGTGATGACTTAAATTAACTACTTTCAGACATTTCAGCCAACCCATTACATAATTGATGCAAAACGTGAGTACATTTATAAATGATTTTACTAATAATATAATAATTACAATTACATAATAAACTACACTATATCCGCATCAGTATTTTGTTGTTTTTCACTGAATTTCACTACCCATCTAGGCTATATGCATATGTATTAATAATTACGACCAGCCTCGGTTATGTAGTTGGCTAACATACTGGTTTTGTATTGAGCTATACTGCCGAGGACAGGGAGGTCGAAGTTCAAATTTCAGTCAGGTGAACTGTAAGTGGTTTTTCCTAAATGGTTTTACACTCTCCCTCCACACAAATGTGGGTTCACTTCTTCTAAATTCAACCTTCCCAATTCCTAACCTATTAGTGTAATTAGTACTTAAGCATATAACCCGAACAGGTAGTAAGACGCAGTGCTATATTTTAAACTTAAAGTAATAATTAGGGTAATAGGGTAGGGATGAATAAGGTAAAATTTTGTGGAAATATACTCAAAGTTTTGTTAAGGAAAAGTGGGAAACCAGTTAGGAAAAAAAAAGCTCAGTAAACTCGTATGATGGAATTCAAACCCCGACCTTACCATCATCTAAAAGTCAATCCAAATGGCAGAATCACTTAACCCATGTGCCCAAAAAAACACTTTATAAGTCAAATTTCAATAAAACATTTCTAAACTAGTAGGTAGTGGAATAATGTCCGAAGTTAACAAGCATGACATTTTGCAGCTTCAAATATTTATAATGGAATTACAGTAAATGATGACATTTTTTCTCACACGTTTCGACAAACAACCCGAATTTAAGCTAAAAACCTAGATATAAACAATAGCTAGCAATTGTTTTTAGATAATCAATAATATAACTTATGGGGTTTACTATTAATAATGTGTGTTAGTCTGATAAATATTTTAAAATGCAAAACTCCTTTGTTATTATTATATGTATTTTTAATTTCGCGTTAGTAATATATTATAACAGAAACACCTGGGCACATGGACAAAAGCTTCTGTTTCATTTAAGCTGTTTGATTGAGGACCGGGTAGTCAGGGTTTAAACGCAAAGCGTACTGACGATTTTTATCCACACAAATACTCATATATTTCCTCTAAATTCTACTTCCTTCATCATCAACCTATAATAAGTGTAAATATAATAATAACTTTAATGGGTGCAGCTAAGGAAAGATGTTATTTAATGTTGTTAACTGTGCTTTCTTGTTAATCATATTTCACACTTTAAGTATGAAACCATTTGTAACTAATATTTTAAAATGTTTTAGTCACTTTATTAAATAAATATTTTGAATTAAACATTTTGAACGTCATTATACTTCTTAGTTATGAGGTGAACATACACTGTAAGTTTGAGACATTTGATACAAATTTAATGTGGTGATATATATTATGTAGTAGCTACAGGTATAGTTAAGTGCTTTTAAATTAAATTAAAATCAAATCGAGTTATCCGCAATAAAATATTTGAGTTGTATGGATACAGAGGTAGTTGGGCGGTAACTCTGATGTCACGCCTCCGGCTCAACCTGCTCCACGAAAACAGTTGATCGAGGCAACCTTCTATTCTAACAACCTTGGTCTGGCACATCCTCTTTCATTCCTGTTGATCTCTCCAAACTTCTCCCTCAACCACACGTCTCCAGTCCGCTCCTTTAGCCTCTATGTCCTTCTGTTCTTGGTCCATCAAGCTTGTCTGTGGCCTTCTACCCTTCTCTTTGTTCTGTAAGGCTTTCTTAGGTATACTGTCCTTCATTCTCATCACATGACCAAGCCACAGCAAACTTTTCTCTTCAGTGTCTCTTCTAATGCTATTGTACTTGAGTAATATGAGCCCTCCCCAATAGTTGCAATGTTTTCCAGCTTTGTATGTGGGAACTTGCTCACCAATATATAGTAAAATTCAGGAACTCCTCTGGGCTCAACCTTAGATAACCATCTTTCCTCTTTTTCCGAGCAGGCCTACTCACACCAGTCAGTCATTTCTATATAAACAATAATAAATAATAATAACTTAAAATGTAATAGTTAAATATAAAAGAAATACAACATTCTATCTATATATTTAACTATCAAGAGTCAAGACACAAGTATGAACAGGCAACTAGTGACTCATTCTATCTATATATTTATCTATCAGGAGTCAAGACACAAGTATGAAGAGGCAACTAGCGAATCAAAGCCAAAATAAATAAATCAGGAAAGAGGCAACAACATTATCTAAAGGACTATGATATACCTCTAGCCATGCTGCCATAATGCAGGTGGTGTTTTACTCTCTTCTGCTGAAGAAGGAGACTTATGTGCCATGAACATTTCATAATAATTATGTTTTTTGTTGTGTTTTTAATTGTGAACTTTTAGGCCTAAAGTTTTCTGGTAAGTATGTAGGACTTGTTCTTTTATCCTCTTTTCAAATTACATCTATTATTTTTTTCAGTTTGTGGCCTGGGTCAGTTTTTTATTCAGCCAATATATTTTCCACTACCAGCTTGCTGGCTTGCTAGACTTTTGTACCTTCATATACCTTAGAAAATAAATTAAATGCAGAACAGGCACTACACCCAAACCAGAGGCGTTAATTTAGAACAAGGACAGGCACAACATCCAGTCCCTGGCTGTTAATTTATCAATGTGAAAGGGTAAACCCATATTTCACCAATTATAAATTCTTCGGCCATGTTGGGAATCGAACCCGGGACACTTATCTTAGTAGACCTACATGCTACCGACTCAGCAAAGGTGTTGGACATATAATAAAACTAAATATGTATGTATTTGCAAATTACAATTTTAATTTTGTAAACACACTAGTTTTTACACCTCCAACCGCCATTGTCTACAATATTACAAAAACTAAATGACTACCTAGCACTTATTTAACCAAACAACCTTTATAGTTATTTTCTTCAGTAATTATGGAGTCCTTCACATCAGAAAACATCTGTGCTGATATTATTTTCGCTGATCTCTCAATGGTTGTTCCATCGAGAGAGGTAAGTTGTGGCAGGGAAGTTATGACATACTCTCGATATCCTTCAAAGTCTGTGCAAGGATTGCCATTTAAATACCTGTATTAAAAAAGGTGAGATAAAAAAATAGTCATATAAAAATGTTTTTTAGTATTTTTTACTGCTCTTTAAGCTTATACACATATTACATAAATTATGCTAATTAAATAGGGATGAGGAAGGTAACAACTTTAAAGGAAATATATCCAAATTTGTGTGGAGAGAAAGTGTGAAAATCATTTAAGAAAAACAGGATATCGAGCCAAACTATATTTTATAATTCCCTGACTTTTCCAGGTTTTCCAGAGATAATTTTCGAATTTTCCACTCATTATATTTTACAAATATTATTTTATTAAGGTCAAAACTTTGTGTGATGATATTTTTGGACATATACACATTCTGAAATCATGTCATTCTATGCAGGTGTTAAAAGATTTCAGCCAAAGCGTTGGGCCAGTGAGTAGTGCAATATTAGTTAGATTTCAGTGAAACCATAGTGTGAAATTAAAAGATCACTTTACGCCAGTAAAATTTAAACCTATTGTCTAGGATATATTATTTTTTAGTTTAATCATCGTATAATGTAAATAAATTCACATGCATGCATATAGTCGTGACTCAATTTTGGCTAAAGTCGTGCGGTAGAAGGAGGGAGAGATGATACGTAACTCATCTGTTGACGTTGAGAATTGAGATCAGTAAGCTTAACAATGGACAAGTGTGTTAAAAGAGATTAGTAGTGTGTATTAACTGAGAGAAAAATATGTCTTTAACTATTGCAAATAAAAGTTGGGTATTTTATTAGTGAATATGTGAAAAGTCTAGAAATTTTATTAAATTCATTGACCAAGCAAATTCTCTTAACTTGTACCCGTTTTCCAGGTTGTTGTCCCCCCTTTAAAACCACCCTAAGCACACCTTACCAATATTCGAACCCAAACTTTCCAGTCAACAACAATCCAGTCTAATACAAGAGAGAGTTAAACCATGTCACCACTGATGCGGGTTAAAAGTGTGTTAAATAATGAACTAACACACCTCATGTTTTTTAAGCTTTAGATACATTTTGACATTTATAAAATAATGCGCCAAAGTTTTAAGAAAGTTTTTAGGATTCAAATATAAATTAGTTCACAATTTAATATCAAAATCCACATAAAAATTTAAAATGAGTGCATGAAATATTGATTGCAATATGCTTTAAAACAACTAGTTAGCAAGATACTTACAAAATTTGTAGCTTTTCATTTAGTTTTAAATTGTTAATGCTTGTCAAATCTCCTACAAAATTAAGTGTTAAATCCAGCTTTTGAAGTGATTCACATCCATCCAAATTTTCAATCTTTTCAATGTTGTTGAGTGCTAAATTCAAATATTCCAACTTCTTCAATTTAGATACATTTTCTGAAATGAAACACAAAAATAAAATATTAAAATCTTGTTTTTTTCTGGTCTTATAAACACCTATAGTCTATAAATATAAATTTTTCCTAATTTTATACTTGGATAGGAAAAAAATCCATAGTTGATAGGTTGGATTTTAAATCCTGGCTGGTCAGGTTGGAAGTGATGTGGGTGCATTTTTATAGATATTGTTCTTATCCCTATTCATAGAACTCATTGATACTGAGTATATTATTTGCATCAAACCTAATAAAACAAAAATAAACAATAAGTAAAGCACTGTAAATAGGCTTTATGTGACATACCAATCTTTGCTATCAAATTGTTTTGCAAGTAGAGTATTTTCAGTTCTTTGCACCATTTCTGAATATGTTCTATTTTTTCAATATCTTCTTGATGTAATGTAAGTTCTTCTAATGAAGAAATTTCCCCCTCATTGTGCTCTGCTCGTTTTCTTAGCAACTCTTCTGTTACTGAAATTAAATCTAGTGCTTAAAACACCAAATTGACCCAACATTGACCAAATACTTCAATACTTATACAAAGTTTCTCATACCTGCATTGGTCGGACAAATATTGTAGTTCATCCCAACGCCAATTTTGAAACCTCTAATATAAAGTTGCCAATGAGAAAAATATTTATTTAAAGCTTCAGTTTGGGATAAGCATTATCCTTGCGGTTTTCTGTTAGTTCTTTTATAGTAAGCTATAAGCATTGATAAAGATAAATTTAATATGGTTCAAAAAATAACTTTGATCCCTACATGTCACTAATTACACTAAATGTGTTGGTGATGAGGAAAGTTGAATTTAAAATAAGTGTACTGGCATTTGTATGGAAGGAGCATAGAAAACCATTTAGGAAAAATCACACTCAGTACACCCAATCAGGATTCTAACCTAGATCTCCCGGTTATCGGCAGTTCAGTCTATTGTGAGAATGACACCTTAAAATATCTTACCACAGAAGTAGGTATTCATTTAAATAAAGTTGGAAAATAGCATACCTAGACATGGAAATCAAACCCTCTAAGCTTAAAGGTATAGGTTTGAGTCCAGAGGTCATTTTTCAACTTTATTAGAATAAAAAATAATTTATGTATAAAAATCCTTTAACAGGGTGGGTGTTCCGTCCAAACAATATTTCAAAATTCCCTGAATTTTACTGGTTTACTGTTACAAATATTATTTTATTAAGGTGGGGTCGAAAGAGATGCAAGAAAAAGCCAGCATTTTTTCAGTTTTTATGGCAAAACTTTTTTTTGGCCAAAATACATAAAATATTGCTCCAGTACAAACATATAATTTAATTTTCTTCACAAAGTGACCTCGAAATTTCTTAAATATCTGTCAAGAGTGTTCTGGAATTTAATGACAACTTTTTCTCTTCATTTAAAAAGTTTGTTTGATAATGCCATCATGCTCTAGACAGATATTCAACAACTGATGATATCAACATGCAAAGAAAATTAAACTCTTTTATGTTTGTAATGTAGCAATATTTCATTTATTTTGGCAAAAAAAGTTTCACCATAAAAAGTTAAAAAACAATGGTCTTTTCTCATGTCCCCTATATTTCCACCTTAAGATCACAACTTAAATAATGTAATAAATAATATTTCTAGACATACATAATCTGAAATTGTGTCACTCTATTACGGAGTTAAAGAATTTCAGTCTAAAGCAATGACAATATTGTAAAGATGATTTAAGCTAGATTTCAGTTATATCGTGAGTAGGGGGCCTACACCAGTACAGTTTAAAATTGTTGTGAGACACATTCTTTTCTAGTTTCTTCTTCCAATAGTGTGATTCAATTCCCACAAATGGTCATATCCATGGCTCAAATTTGGCTAAATACATGTAGAGAGGGTGAGAAATATGATGTAAAAATCACATGTTGACTCTGAGAATTGAAATTAGTTGAGTAATAATTCAGTGAATGTGTGTAAATTCCAGAAATGAGATCAAATTCCCTGACTTTTCCCAAGCCTTTGGACACTCTGTTTAAGTACCTACCCACAATAATGATTCTGAATTTGTTAAAAATTAGTGAGATAAGTCTGTAGCTATACCCTCTCTCTCTATGCCTATGCAGATCTATGTCTTCTAAAATATGGTACTGTATCTTCTGTATCCCTTTAACTTAGTCATTAAAAAGCCTTGTGTTAAACACATTAATTTTTATTGATTTATTTTACATGCACTTTCTGAACCAACTGATTATATCAGTACACAAGAATTTCCATAAGCGAGAGCGAGAGGGCGGAGGCCTACTACTTTTGCTGGGAAAGATATTCTCACATACCTAACTTCTAAGGTTCTAAATTACATGCCACAATGGACATGGGACTGACAGTTTTACTCACCATCCAAAGGAGATTGTGTTACTGATTTTTATCACTTAAGAAAGATGAGTTTGAACCCATGAACATCGGGTCCTTAGGTGAGCACTTTACACTAACACCACCGCGGTCGACAAACATATGGATTAAAATAAAATGTAATTGTGTCTTGGTAAATAGATACTCATGAAGTTATAGGCCCCTAGTACATTGAAATTAAACTTTAGTATGTAGTTTACTATTCACCAATATCCCATGTTGAAAAATAACACCTGGACATAGGAATTAAACCCACAGGCTTTGGCTAAAACACGTGGGTTTTGTTTCTTGTGTTCACGCATTTTTATTCATTTGACTATTTGACAGTATAGTTTTATTATGAAAATAATAAATTAATGCAATTACATTGGTTATTGAATATTTGTTAAAATTGTGAAAATACTTGATTAAAAGGTGTTTAAATGTTTTATTTAAAAGCAGTTTGATCTATTTAATGCTGAAATGTAAACTTGGGGGAGACTAAACAATCAACAGCCCAATCAGACTAGTAACAGGTCCCTCAGTTCTTATAGAGTTGATAGACCAGGAACTAACATGTAGCCTACAAATAAATTCCTCATCCATTACATTAGGCCTAATGTTAATTTTTAGGGCACACTTAATCACATAAGTTAATTTTCTTAAATAAATTACTGTATATGTTACAGTTATTTCTTTCAGCTTCTTTAAAAGTCAAACCAGACAAAATTGATGCCTTACATGTGACCACCAGTACATGTAATTATAATAATTTATGAAGACTCAAAATTGGTAAAAATTCAACTCAAACTTACTTTTTACCATCTTAGATTGATAGAAAACTAGTTTCAGTCTACGTAAGATTACAAACTTTTAACAATAAAAAATTATTATGATGCATTCATTTTCAAAACTGTATAGTTGTTTACATGGTTGCTATGGAAATTGCGGTCGATAACTTGACGGTGTCGCTCATCATTTGTTAGAAATGGCTGCCAAGATTCAGCAGTTTGATCCTCCTAGCTCAGCTAGCTCGGAAAGGTAACATTATTTTAATTTGTAAAATTAAACCAGAATTTGTCTTATATGTATGCTTATATTACTCTTCATGATATTTTTAATTGCATATATGTACTCTTTTGCACTTAAATAGTTAAATAAATGGTCAAATGTGTGCACGTTTAGTAATAGTTTACACGGTGTCCCTAATACATTGTAAATAGTGAGTTACATTGTGGTTAATAATGATTAATGAACAGACAAGTTTTTATTTTCGCATTAATGCAACATTTCTATTGTTTTAATGCGGTAAATATTTAATATGAAGGGAAGCGTGCATGGGAAATTATAACGCGTGCATCGGTTCTTGACAGCAGGAAATCAGAAAAGAAAAATATATTATGCGTCACACATTCACGGCTTCTTAGAAGTTCGGGGAATAAAAAAAATAATTGTGAAATTGGTAATTATTAAAACTGTTATGTTAAAAGGAATATATTCTTTAATGTAATAGCGCTAAATATTTATATATTTTGGAACAAATTACCTTTTTGTAAAATGTAATATGTGTTTTTGAGTTAATTTTAGTCTTGAAATAATTACGGACAAACATTTGACGTACATTTGGGTACCTCTAGTTCATGTGTTGACAACATAGAAACCCAAAATAAAACTACGTACTTTTGAAGATTTATCATTTTTTAACATTTTAAAACCAATGACAAAATACAACTTGTCTTAATCCAAGGAATTATTGTATTCGTAAGCCTACCCCATCCCTCTCATTTGTTTAAGCAAAATTACAAATAGCTAAGAGCTTAATTTTAAATTTAAATTAAAGGAAAATTTAAGACCAGCGAGATTTATGTTTATTGAACTTAAAAAAAAATATATCGGTTTGTCTATCTATTTATAAATTTGATGTAATAATTAAAGGGGTTCATGTTTTAAGGGTTTTAATTATTTGCTTGTCATTACCTATTTGATACATAAGTTCAAATATCCATAGGTAATTTCAACAAATAGATTATTTTGTTGAACTGTTTTAATTATACTTAAAGGATTTCCCATTAAATCAACAAAATCTATCTATCTAATTAGATAGGCATGATTAGGTTCATTGTTAAAGCATTCACAGTAATGTATGCTAATGCTATGGAATATGGAGCCAATGTCCCTCTGTTTGATTCTTTATTTCAAGTATATATTAAATATATATATATTATTTTGATTTTTTTAAATCAAACAAATTTCTAAGACGAGTAGTAGGCCCCATAACCATCTAAGAATTAAATATATACTATTTAATTCAATAAATCTCTCTCTTATAAATAACCTTCATGTGCATTCTGGATCATATCCACCTTTTCAGTAGGAATAGGATTACATACATTTAGCACTTTTTCGAGTTTGCTTAAGAATTTGATAATTCATTTCAATGCATTTAAAGAAAACACTTTTGTTTAGCCTAGGATTTTTTTTTTAACATTGCATCTTGATACCTGTTTGGGTTATATGCCTTTGTACTAATTACACTGATAGCTTTAGGATTCAGAAGGTTTAATTGAGAGTAAGTGCACTTGCATTTGCATGGAAAGAAAGTGAAAAATCATTTAGGAAAAACCGCCATTAGTAATCCCGGCCAGAATCGAACCTTTATCTCGTTTTTAGCAGTCTAGTCCAACACAAATTACAAGTTTAGTACGCCTAGCCAGAGGCGTTACACAAATATCTTTTGAAGGGGGAGGAGGCAAGTGAACCAGAGTGTTTTCCCAACTCTAAGTATTTTGAAATTAGGAAAATTCCCAAGTGGCAAAGGAGAGTACAAGGGCAATGTTGAGAGGGGTGGGAGTAGGAGCTCCCAGAATTTTATTTGTTGATCTTTGATGTTTAAAACTACGAGGCTTTTACACTGCATAAGGAAATAACTTGAATTCTTATTTATTTCAGTTTACCTGCATCTGAGCTAAATATCCAATTGAGCTTAAATGTATTTATTAAGATTTGCAGATATCGTTCAAATCATGTATTTTTAGATTTAAAAAATATAACTGACTTTATTACAGCGGTTTCCAACATTTTGTAGTTTATGACCACAACTTTTCTCTCTTTGGCCAACACGACCCTTTGATAACTTAAAAGTGCTTAAATCCTAGTTTTTAAGTTATTTTCACTCTGTATTACTACCAGCCCAGACTATCTACAATTAACTACACCAATGGGATGGGTAAAATTTAGAGGAAATGTATTCTTATTTGCTTAGAGGGATATTTGGAATTTTTTATAATCATTAAAATCCTTGAAAAAGTAAATATAAAGCTAAAACCTTTATATTGTGACCCCGCACGAAACATGCTGCGACCTCCAGGTTGGAAACTGCTGCTTTATTATTACACACTTGGCAGCAATATTTAACTAGTAAGCTCCCTGAGCTGTAGGACTTGTGCATCACTTTATCAAAAAATTAGCAATTTGGCCATGTTTATTTTAAAACATTTTTAGCTGTAAAATAAAGCAATAAAAAATTGAACATATCGATAGTTCTAAAGTATGTTGATACCTTTCTACCAATGTCCTGCTTCATAACCTCATGGAAGTTGCTCTAAAATGTTAATACTGATATGTGAATAAACTTTTTCACAACATATTGTAATTTAGTGTGTAAGGGTAAAGGGGCTTCCCCTGACATTTTATGAAATAACTGATGGCAAATTCGAAATAAGCACTCTAAACAACATACTTACACAAAATTCCATGCAAATTGAACACTAAATAACAAATTTAGAAACGCATCACAAATTTTAAAATGTTAGAGGGTGAAAAAAACTTAATTTTTATTTGATGTTGTCTACTTAATCAAATGAAAAATTATAAGAGTTGTAACAATGTACCACAACCCTAAGTTACTCACTTCTCTTCAGTGTTGCTTTGAGCCTATTTAAATCACTTTTATGAAAGCCTGTTTTATAAACAATGAAATAAGATATATCAGTTCAATTCAAACTAGTATGGATACTTGCTAATATAATTAGTGTGTATTTCAGAAGTCATACACTAACACTAACCTCAATGTCCTCATTTCATCAGTGAGAGCTTTCGATAAGAAAACATTAAAATGTTGCATAACATTCACTGCATTTATGTCTTCAACATTTAATGAAGTCCTAATTAAGGCATTGACTGTACACCATTTGATAATTTTAATCATAAAACTGTGACAGTCTAGCAGTCAGGAACAGGGGTGCCCGCAGAGCAATTGCCACCCACCCCACCCCCGAGATTCTGAGGTTGTATAAATATTAGAAGTTTGAATCATTTCTTCTTATGTTTTATCTCATTTTCAAGAGACAAGGATTGCCTTAAAAAGTGTTTTTTGAGGTTTCAATTAAATACATTTGCATGCGGGAGGACTCCCGAACCCACCGCCGTACTGGGGGATATTCTATACCCCCCCTCCCCAGAGAAAAATTCTGTGTGCATTCTTGGCCACAAAAGTCACAACTAAAAATACTAAACAACAATCAAAACATTGGCTGACGATGCAGCCATTTTAAGCATTGCTGGCTGAGAGAGATTTTGCTACTGGGCAGCTCATGTTCCCTTACAAATCATTTCCATACCACATTTTATATAGACTGACTGGTCGTTGTCTCTGGCTACTGAAAACGGTGCCACTTGACTACTTGATTAACTAATCTTTCTACAATCTACTACAGAAGGAATCTCCTTTCAATGTTTGATGATTTTTGAAGTTGGGAATTTTTTGTAGAGTAGGGATCAAAAGTTGGGAAATTTTAGATTTGTCTGTACAATCATGTGGTTTAGGACTTACATAATAGAAAGTAATGGGGTACAGAATAATCCTAGCATTTCCCAACTCCAGATCTCAAATCTCACAAAATTCCCAACATTAGGGGAATGACCCCTTGGCGCGATGCGATGCCCCTGCTCCTAGATAGGCCATTAGTTTTAAAATAAACCTTTGTTGTTTGGATCGTGGATCAAATAATCTATCTTGTCCGGATTGTGGACCAAATAATTAATCTTCATTGGGCCATTAAAGTGGTTTATTTTAGCTCTGTATCTTACTGACTCTTCAGGCTATAAGCATATGTACTAATAACGCTAAATTGTTAGGAATGAGGATGGTTAATCTAGAGTAACTGTGTTTGAAGTGCATTCGCATGGAGCAAAAGTGGCAGACCATTTTTAAAACCACCTTCCCTCGACCTCCCTGTTATCGGCTCTCTAGACTCAAGTGTATTAATTATTAAAAGACAATGACATACATACTTTGCAAAAGTAACTTTAATGGTACCTCCTAGAACTTGCAAATTTTAGTTGGGAATTCATTGTAACACAATGGGCTACCAATTTTTTCGCCAGTAGAAATAAATACAATTAATACATACAATTAGCTAATAGCCAATGAATCACTCTGAAAGATATGAATAAAATGAACATGATGTGTCCACTATATTATATTATTAAATAAATTTAATAAACGTTGTAATTTTTCCCAGTGATATTTGTGAAACTGAGGTCCTCGACCAAGTATTTCTGCCAGAGGATACCGAAGAAGAGGCAGAGAAAAGTGGTGATTTCCACCCTGACCCTTGCTCACCACCACCACCCATGTCACCAAGACCAACCTCCACAGGTAAGGAAATTACCATAATACAATCATAACAATTGGAGTTATTTCCAAAAGATTATGGCAAGAATGTATACTTTATAATACAGTAATTTAATTTTTTAAATAATAAAAAAGAAAATCGCTTTTTTTACAGTGATATTTTAAGACTGATAAGACTGTTCATAGTTCGTTAAACTTAAATACTATTTTGCATTTGAAATAATATTACAACATACCTATCTTAAATAAAGCTTAGAATAATTAATCTAATTCAGATTTAAATATTTCTTGAAAATACAAATCTACCTAAGTATCTAGGTTAATTTTTTCTCCGGCTGTCACCTTTGATAGATATTTTCAATATTTGTAGAAAAACACAAATAATATAGTAAAATGTTATCAGTATTGGCCGCAAATAAGTATTTTGGAATTTTCTCTACTGTTCTTCCAACAAAAATCAGGGTTTACATAATATTTATGTGCCAGTTCTTTCATATAATGTATTCCTATAGTTTTAAGTACATTTTTTTTCTTTCTTTTATTCTTTGCAGAAGTTTTCCAAAACTATAATAAACACATTGTCATCTTGAAATGGCTGTAGCAGAAGTCTTGAGTTTAAATTCTATTTACTATAATATGACACACTACAAATAAGTATTTGAGTTAGTATGTTCAACATCATTATTATTTACAGCCCATCTAATGGTCAATTAACCAGGAAATGACATTAAAGATTATTCTCCAACAAAATAAATAAATATAAAAGTGTGGTTACGGCACTGTTCAGTTGGCAATAGGTGATTGAAAACATTTAAATGGTTCTTTAATTTTAAAATTATTATTTTAATTAGTTGTATTTAAAAAAATATTGCATTGTATAAAGTACTGTTTCAAATTATTTTCACCTAGCTAAGTAAGGTGTTATCTCTGTGCTGAGACAGATTCTTAAAGACTTAAGTATGAGGAGGACACCGGTAGCATAGAGGAAGTGAACCCGTATTAATGTGAAACGGGGAAATACGGAGATAAAAAGTTAATTAAAAATCCACTCCCCGGTTCAACAAAATAATATTCAAATCTCAAGCTTGTCACTGGTAATTTTGTGATTTGTGAACTTATCACCCTACACCTCATGACCATCTATGTATTTTTTTTTATCTGGTTAGGGTACTTGAAGTATTATTTTAACTTGAAACAGGTTATTTGGAATAAAGCACTAGACTAAATCTTGGTTTAAATTAGGTGGGATAGCCACCACACTTACCTTGGTAATACTGGAGTAGAAATTGTTTAGATAAAACACTAGAAAAAACACAAACACATTTTTAAGGACAAGTTTTTACTGTCACAGACAGCTTCATCAGGTTAAGAGAATAGACTGATGCTCTTGGTTGAACTGCAAGGTTGACTGTCCAAAGCTGACTGTTTTTCAGTTATGATATCACTGTATAGATGGCAGCACTATGAATAAATAGATATATAGAGAAACTAAAAATTGTGTTGTATACTGTATTATTATTGTGACATTGAATGTAATAATAAGTGTGCTGGTAGGAAGGGAAGGAATTATCTAAGGTTGAGGTTAGGGGCTTGTCTGGATTTGATGATATATTGATGGGCCAGTTCCCATATCCTTAGTTGTGAAGGGTTGTATATTTCTTTGCTCAGGGATTTGACCATATTGGTTGTGTAACAGTGATTAAAGTCCAGATTATGAGTTCGGCATGTGATGCTACAGGCTTATCTTTATTTTTCATTTTTGTGTCATGTTAATGACCATTCATTCTCCTTCTTAGTGTTTCTGTTGTGAGACCAATGTATTTTACTTGGCACTGGTTGCATTCCAGTTAGTAGATGAGGTTTTCAGAATCACAAATATTGTAATCGTTTATAGGATAGTTTATTTTAGTTATGTTGCTGGAGAATGAATTTGTTGGTTTATGTATGATGGGGTTGTAGGGGTGCGGTTGCAGAGAAATGAACTTGATATTTGTTTGGGTTCGGGCTGAGTAGTGGGGTCCGGCAGTCTGGGTTTTACAAGTAAGTTGCGTAGATTAGCTGGTTGTTTATAGGTTACTTTTGAAGGCTCCTTAAAGTTATGTTGTATAGTGGTGGAGGATTGCATATGGGGAAACTCTTGACCTGATGAGGCTGTTTGTGACAGTGAAAGCTTGTCCTTAAAAATGTGTTTGTGTGTTTTTTTAACATTCTATCTAAACATTTTCTACTACAGTATCACCAAGGTAAGTGTGCTGGCTATCCTTACTAATTTAATCTTTAACTTGAAATAGCAAGTTAATGTAAAGTTGTTTGATTTTAAAATATAGGTTCAATAAAATCCCCAAGATCTAGAAGGCAACGAACAACTTCCATTTCACAGTCTTCCAAGAAAACTGCCAAAGAGTCAATTCTTCGTAGTGACACAAGAACAATTTACACAGCGGGGCGTCCACCTTGGTATAATTGTGCCGGGCAGCAAGTTGAACCTTTTGTCATAGGTAACTTGCCACCTGTTTTATAAATTAGGATTGTAATGTACTCTATTATATATTTCTTAATTTACAAACTATAATTTTTATTGAGACTCATGCTTTTTATTACATCAAAATTTCATTAGCTATAGGGGTCTGTGAGCTCTAGTTTTCTCATTAGAAATTGAACTCGAGTGTTTTTTTATAATCTCCCTAGTATCAGAACTAGAAGAACTCGAATTAAATAAATCTACACTTTTAAAACTGAACTATTTTAATAAAAATAAGATTATTACTTACCAAGATTAAAAAAAGTTTTAAAGTAAAAATAAAACTCTCAACTTATATTTAAAATAAAATAAAACACTATCTTTGAAATTACAACCATAGCATTAATATTTTTACAATTAAACATAGCCCAACTGTACATTTCACAAACAACAGCAAGTAGATAAAATCGTGTACAAACATATTCTACCATTGCCCCACACAACACAACACAACACAACACAAAAATAGCCTTATCGAAGCACAATTCATCTGAGCCTATAAAACTGTCAAATTCAAACCTGATCTTATATTAAAAGCTCAAACTCAGTATTAAAATTTGAGTGTTCACAGACCCCTAATTTGTTAATATTTTCATGTTCACTGTCATAGAGTTTACCAAGTATAAATTGATTTTCTTACAAAGGGACATTTGGAGCATCTTTTAAAAATGGCAAACATATTTTTTGCTGTCAACAATAATACTTTACCACATTATTAGTGTTATTTTATAGGTACAGTTTGAAACTATTTAGTCCGGCACCGTTGGGACCTGACAAGCACTGGACCACAGAAATAATTGTCGGACCACAGAATTCGACTCCTAAGAACCCTTGCCATATTACTCTACATACTTATTGCTATGTCATAAAAAGTAGAATAAAACTTAGAACACCACCTCTCAGAATTCTTAGTCTCTTGAAAGACATAATTTACTGCTAAAATACAGCCAGAAGACAAACCAAAACCTAAAATATTACCAAAACACTCATATGCATATGTACACAACTTTGGCACCATTGTACTGCTAATAGCATGGTCCTGGTGGCCGCCTTTCAAACTAATGGTAGCAGATTCAAAACGCATCAGTCTAAGAGATTCAACCTGTATTGATAATATATATATCAAAGTGATAGCTGCAGACCACATGACTGGCGTATGAATACATAAAATAGGATCAAGTAACTTTTTATATCCATCAGATATGCCCATTTGTACGAAAATCAAGGTACATTATGTACCAATACTGGAAGCATGTTAAAGTTTTGGAAATAATCACGGCATAAAAATTGAGGATAATTTACCCATTGTTTCAAACACAAGAAGTTAGTTTCCTTGAACACTGGTACTTTATAATGATTTTAATAGAATTAAAAAAATTACATACTCAGAGCATAATCTAAAATTGAGCACATTCAAATCAAAATGTAAAATTTATCTCACCTCAATCTGGGCCTAAAACATTTGATTTTTTACTATTGTTTTTCAAGGTTCATCATACACCTCCACTATTATTTATATCTAGGATCTCCAAACTAAAATGGAATTTGAACTTCTCATATACAACCTGATAAATCCTTGTTTTAATAATTCACCAGGTTACAAATATGAGTTCACCTTTTGGTAGTTGTAGACCAGTGCTTAAGAGGGTACCACTTAAACTTAAGTTAAAGATTCATATTCTTAAAAGTCCTTAGAGGTAGATTTATGTCATTGGTTGAGTTTTTTTATAGCTAAAGAAAGTAGCATGCACTGGATGGTTGTCAATCTTCCCTAATCTTGATCACAACCATCTACACAAACTATAGTACATTTCTCTGTTCTGAAGTATTTACTTCTTGTTTGTACATCTATTGTTGTCAGGTATATGTGGAGGAAGTGCCTCTGGTAAAACAACGGTTGCGGCCAAGATAATTGAATCTCTGGATGTACCCTGGGTTACCCTTCTTAGTATGGATTCATTTTATAAAGTAAGGATGTGCATGTCAGGTGAGCGTAGGTAGCTGAAGGAGGGTGGACACATATTCTTGACACCTTCACTCAGTCAGTAGTTTATCTGGCTCTTAAAGCAAAGGGCTTCAGGTTTGATTCCTGGCACCGTATAAACATATATCATTGGTGGAATTGGGGTTTTCCCTCTCCTAATGATAATTTTAGAGTCGGGAAATTGTGTATTGTGTTTTTTCTGAAGTTAAGTTAGTTTGTAAGAGCATGTGGGGATATTTGTTGGTTCATAAAGTGGTTATTTATTACTTAATTTATGCTAACTTTTGTAATTTTTTGGAATAAAATTTATTTCTCAAAACATAAAAAAAAATGGTTTAAAATAATAATCATGTTGCATTTGAAAAACTGCTTTTAAAATTATTGAAAATAAAAACAAAACAAGTCCTTTTGTTACATATTATTTGATGAGCATGATGAGCATTTATCAAGATGCAAAATCCAACTACAGTAAACTCCAAACTATCCGCTTCGCTGATTAACAGCAGCATCGCCAACGGCAGGGGATACGTTTTTTAAAATCACCACGTATCTGGAGAATACTGGGCTACCGATTGTTGTACCCAGTAAATCTCAAGGAAAGAGATAAGTAATGACAAAGCAATAAGTTTACATGTGGAAGGGGGTGAACAATGGTGTGGAGGGTGAGGCGCTAACGGATGGGAAAGTCATGGAGTCAAGGCAGGTGGAGCTTTGAGGAAGGGGAGGGATGGTGAGACGTGAGGGTGAGTGAAAGGCACAGTGCAAGAGGGAGGGGAGGCACTTGGGCGTGAAAGAGCGGGCATCAGAGTGGAGCTAAAGTAGGAAAACAACTGGTGTAACATGACATAAATAATCTCTCCCCTCCCGCCCTATGCACGGCATTTCTGAATGACAGCTTTGTCTCTGCAGTCTAGTACAGTACGTTTTTGTTAGCGAGTAGTTACATTTACTGCCAAAAAATGTCTGCTAAACGAAAACTTCTGGTTTTAACATGAAAACAAAAGCTAAAAATAATAAATAAACTGTAAGGAGGGCATTCTTTAAAACAACTCTTGGCTATGAATGGAGTGGGAGAAACCATCGTTCGAGACATATAAAATAATAAAACCAACCAAACTAATGAACTGTGCAAGCAGTGTAGATTTGGCAAGTGGACTGTCCAAGAGAGAAACAATGAAACCATCATCATATGAGGAACCAGATAAGACTATGTTGGAGTGGTTTAGCCAGAAACATGCCTCGGGAACACAATGCTAAACAAGCCCAACATTTTTTTTTTTTTATCACAGAGAATGGAAGGCAAATTCAATGCATTGTCAGGCTGGTTAACTTGTTCAAACATTGGCACGGCTTTTGGGAGATTGCTATTCAAGGTGAAAAATTGAGTGGTGATCAGCAAGCCACAAGTGAATTTAGCAAGACATTCTAGGAATCTGTTACAGAATAAAATTACAGTTGGAGAAAATTTATAATTCTGACAAAACTGGGTTGTATTTGAAGTGTCTTCCAACAAGGACTTTAACATTTGAAAAGGAGCAAAGTGCACCTGGCCACAAATCCAGTAAAGAGAGGTTGACTTCAATGTGCTGTGCGAATGCCACTGGTTCACACAAAATTAATCTCTGTGTCATTGGCAAATCAAAGAAGCCACACTCTTTCAGAAGAACTGAGAAATCAAACTTTCCAGTGATTTACTACAACCAGAAAGGCTCATGGATGGACAGGAAACTTTTTAAAACCTAGTTTGACCATCACTTTGTGCCACAGGCACGAGAGCATTTAAAGGCTAAAGGTTTGACAGAGAAGGCAGTGCTACTCCTAGATAATTCAACCCTTCAGGGGGCCTTAAAGGACTTTTTTTTAATTTGCTTAAAAAATCCTGCGAATTGTACAAAACTCCACTTATGATTATTTAATTTGGTCTACAGGTTCTCAGGTTCTTAAATTAGTAAAATCACAGTTAACTAATGGGTAATCAATAAGGCACAATGATGAAATGAAAAAAAGAACTTTACTTATTTAGATTATACATGTTTTGTTTGTTTTATTAAGGATAATGTTGTTTAAAAACTAGAAAGTTAATTTGTATTATAAAGAATTTTCGATTCAACCTTACAAATAAATTGTACCAGCAGAAGTACCTGAGCAACGCTTTCTTTGCTTCAATCAGACAAACAAACTCTTCATTTTATTAATATTGCATAAGTGTATGACCAACCCAAACTAGAAAAAAGATGTGTTAAAATAAATTTAAAGATCTATATATATATATATATACACACACACACACACACACACACACACACACACACACACACAGAGGGGAGGGACAAGAATTACATTTCTATCTCGGGACAAGAAAAGGACGAAAAATAGTCAAAACATCGAGACTGGAACAGAAAATTATAAAACTTATGGTTTAGAATAAATTTAGATTAAAATATATAGACTAATATAGTAAGACTTGTAAATGCTTGGACATTATTAAATGTAATATAAATAGTAAAATATTATACTTAGGAATATATTAATATAGATAGAGGTGTGCAAATCGCACTTTTTATCTAATAAAATAGCAAACTTTTGAACAAATATTTTTATACAAATCGAATAGTCAATCTTAATACATTTTTGACTGAAATTATGTTTATTAGTCAATCTCTTTTGAAAATATTATTTTATATTTGATTATTGAAAAAGTGCAAAAAATAATATTTTTTTTACCCTTCTTAAAATGTCCTCTAGGTTTGAAACCTCTTAAATATTATTTAGGTATAAAACCTCTTAAATGTTCTCTAGGTTTTAAGCTTGATTCACATGTTTGTTGAAAATAGAAAGCAGAATCTGCACAGTAATTCACACACTTTAAGTTGACCCATGATGCATTACAATGCTAACTTAAAACAGATGACTAAACACATATTTTATTTTCTAGTGTATAAATATATATATATATATTAGATCATTCTCATGAAGAATTTTTTCAAATTATAATGCTGTATAGTGGCACAATTCACTACATTGACAGGTTATTTCAAATATCCTCACAATGGCCAGCAAAACTGTCGACTAGCTTCTGGCTGCAGAGCGCATGCATTGTCAAATCCACATGCACACTGATTTGAGATGGTTGGTTCTCCTGTGCCGAACATCTCGGGCAGAGAGGATGAAGTAGAGATGAATTAAACTTTAGCGGAACAGCTCACGCCGATGAAGCATAAATCTTGTGATTTGCTTAGAGTTTGTCACGTGACCACGTTTCTGTTCCACACTAGTTTTTTGGCGAACACGTGAATCCACATTTATACACCTTAAATGTTCTCTAGGTTTGTTTTAGCCTTTTAACATTCTTTAGGTTTGTTACCCTTTAAATATTCTCTATGTTTGAAACTCCTTGAAACTTATCTATGTTTGAAAGCCCTTAAAACTTATCTCTATTTAAAGTCACTAAAATGTTTTCTATAATTGACAACCTTTGAAGATTATTTAGTTTAACGCCCCTGTAAACTCTACTCACTGTTTGGTTCACTAACAACAAAAAGGTTGATGCTCATAAATAGTTGACCTTGGCAAGCTATTTTCACCCCCTGCCCCATTTAATTTCCACATCACAAAATATGTCCATACATACTTATACATAACTAATCATCCCGTTCCCTTATGAGGTAGGCAATAAACTGTTCAAATAGCTCTAAAAACAATAACTCTGTACTTAATTCATCCTCAATAACTTTCTACACACTTTCCTAGCCTTGCATACCCCTTTGATTCAACAAAATTCATGCACCGAGTCATGCATTCTCTTTTATTCTTAAAATTCTTAATGTTTCTCTTTTTCACATATTTGTCTACCACATTTAAGCACATCTTACATGGCCTACCCATTCATTTTGATCCATACACTCTACCTTCATATATTTACTTCATCACTCAATCCACACACATCCTCTCAACATACACATAGCTATTTAACACACTTCTTTAAGATTGACCTATTGGATTTCCTTTCAAACCACACTCCCTCAGCACCCATTTATTACTGACTGTCCTTACAAGTTTTTACACATACATTTCTTATATACCTCATGCCAACCGCATTCACCTTACTGTAGTGTTTCTCATGAATAACCCACGCTTCACAGCCAAAAAATAATTTTGGTGTTAACAAACTTTTATATACTGCCATCTTTGCCTCTTTCGATAATACTTCATTCTTTGTAATAGTTCACATACACCTAACTACTCTCCTAGATAAAATCACCTATCTGTTGATTTAACCACCCATCCTACTATTTTTAGAGAACATTCTGCCCAGATACACAAAATTATTCACTTGTTCTAACCATCTTACATTTATACTAGCCTAACAATCATTTCCTGGTCTGTCCTATTCAAAAGCTATCACTTTAGTTTTGAAAACATTCATATGACGATCCATTCTTTCTGTCACTACATTAAACAATTTAATGTATTTTTTAAGTTACTTTTATTCTCAGCCATTAATTCGGCATCGTCTCCATTTAACAGCACTTTCACACATTCACATTGGCCATTTCTACACCAACCATATCCTCACAAGCATTCCTCATATACTTATCCATGAATACATTAAACAACCTTAGAAACATAACACAATGTTGTCTAATACATTGTTCAATGTCAAACCATTCACTCAAAGCTCCATCCACCTCTAAATATTTCAAGCTCTCTCATTTGCTGAACATAACAAATAACTGTTGATAGAGCACAATTGATTCTCAACTTGTTTGTCTCACTATAGGCCGTAACCCTCTTCCCCGCCCTCCTTCCTTTGCTAGCGAACAAGAAGATTACTGTATACAATGGAGATTGAGCCAGCATTACCTGTTGGAACAATAAGCAGACTTTATTTCCTGCCAAACTCTTGCTGGGAGGGGGCCAATCCAGCCCGACTCTCGGGAATTAATAACTTTTCCTGAGCTTTTGGGATCCCATAGCTAAAGAGCTAAAAAAAAACCTAAAATTCAAACCAAAATCAAATTTGTCTTACTAAATTTGGGTAAATATTAAAAAGTGACTTCTCATATGCCTTCAATATTTCAACATGAGATAAAGTCATTTTATGTTTTATTCTATTAATAATAATTTTCCACAAATATTTCAGGTTTTAAATGAAAAGCAACATGATTTAGCAGCTATAAATGAATACAACTTTGATCACCCAGATGCCTTTGATTTTGAGTGTTTGGCAGATGTATTGCAGAGGTTAAAGGAGGGCAAAAAGGTTGAAGTTCCCATTTACAATTTTGTCACTCATTCTCGCGAAACTAAAACAGTAAGTGCTATTCTACCATTATATTTGTGTAGTTTTATTTCATTTACCAATTTACAAATAATATATTGTTATCAGTAGAGATGGGACCCATGAATTCTCGAGTCCTTAAGGATATTGAGATTCGAAGATTTGTGAAAATTTCTGATTCATGTCTCAAATCTTAAATTTTAAAAAAAAATCACTTCTGCAATTGAAATTTATTTTATAGCTCTAATACTGCTTATTTGTGGTTCAGAACCAATCATAATTATAGGATGAACTTAACAACCAAACCCCAGACCAAAAATGTAACACTTAACTGAATATTTGAATGTTATAGTGAATATATGATAAGAAAGAATGTTATTATTTGTATTTTATATTATTTTATTATATATTTAATATTTCCTCTTTATTTTCAAAATGTTTTCCAAGATTCAAGATTTGGGATTTGAAGGTGAATTTGAGATTCAGATATGTAAAATAGTGGATTCAATCCATCTCTAGTTATAAATATGTAATAATACTCCATAAAAGTGAAATAAAATAACAATTGACCAAAGTGTAAAGCGTTGTTGATTGCATTTAGCAGATTATGCTTGAGATATTTTGCATTATAATATTTATTTGTAATTTTGAGGAGTCTAGAACATTGTTAGTTATTTCATTCTCCAGAAATAGACCATCTCTTTTTAACTTTGACTTATGACTAGTGATTTCTCAAGTCCTGCCACTGAAGACTTGAACTACTAACAGTTAAATTATAGTTAAAGAAAATTGGTTTTGAGTATCATTGATATTGTTTTATGATGATGTGTGTTGAATTGAGGGGATCGAGGCAATAACATAATAAACCTCATTTTATGAAAAAAATGTGTTAACACGGATTTCAAGTAGCTTACCTCTTGAACTACAAGTTGTTTTATACTCAGTTGATATTTTGAGGATAGTTATAATCAACGAATATTTTATTTATTTTAGCTAGATATACAGGTTTTATAGACCTCTAAATATTGAAAATATCCTAGTAAAGTCTGTGAAGGTTATCATGTTTCTGCCCCGACCCCCACAATTACAGTAGTAACTTCTTAGTTGCTAATTTATTACCATTTTGTTATTGTCAATAGCTTTGTTAGTGCAGCTTAAACACACGCAACTTTTCATTTAAGACCAATTTCTCCCTTGTTTCAGAAAACAATGTATGGTGCCAACGTAATTATATTTGAGGGTATATTGACATTTTATAATGCTGATGTTTTAAAGGTATGCCTATTATTTTAATTGTGTTCTTATTTTAATTAGTTAAATAGCTGAATTTATATGTGACATTAAGCTATTGTTTTACAAAAATGGGTGTGTGGGAAGTCCACTTTTTCAATTCGAAGTGAACTCTAATCAACTATATGAAATGTTTTCCAGCCAAATCGAAGTTTGAATATTTTTTGTTATTTGTTTTATCCTTGAGATGAAAAATCAATATATTCAGGACTTGTTGTGTATTGTAGCTCTTTCACTAATTTTGTTACTTTTTTTTTGTGTAACTACTTTTGGGGTATATACTTCCTTTTCTAAGAAATTCAATACATCGGACATTAATTCATCAACTTTAGGGGACACCTGTTAAAAGAAAAAAAAACTATTTTAAAATTCTTAGTCTGTTGTCCATTAATAATATCTAGTGTTCGCACACCTTTTCCAGGATAGTTTGGATATGTTAAATGAAATTACATTAACCCTTAGAACAATTAAAACATAAAAAAAACTTAACTATGTAATTACGATAGTACACGCTTTACTGGCCACACAGTCTAACGCGTTATTCTCGTATTAAACTAGACTGCTGAGGACGGGAATATTGGGGCTCAATCCCGGTCGGGTGCACTGAGGGTGTTTTTTTCCTAAATAGTTTCCCACTCTATCTCCATGCAAATTTGGGTTCACATCCTCACTTACACCTACCTCATCCCTAACCATTAGTGCATAGGCATATAGCCCAAAAGGGTAGTAAGAAGCGGTGATAAATAATATATGCATCTTAAAGAACATTCCTGATTTCAAAAACAAATACTGTTATATGAATATTAATTTTTATTATCTCTAACTTTTTGTAAGATAAGAATTCCTGAACGTTTTCAGTTTTCTTCGTCAATATTTCAAATTGTAGAACTATTGAAGAAGCCTTATTAAAAATGATTAATTTGTTACTGAGCTATGAATATAAATAGACAAAGATTTGCCCATAAGGCAATTAGAACATTGCAAGAACAGACAACACATCATAAAATCATACTATTGAACTTTATGGCTGCAGGAAGTTAGATTGTGTGAAATTATAATAAAAGGGAAACTTAATGTTTCAGCTTTTGAATTATCATTTTGGTTGTCTTCTGTATAAAACGTGCCAAGTCTACTAATCTTTTTGAACGTTCTAACATGTTAATAGGCTATTCAATAAATTTTTATATGTTTTCTATAAACAATAATTATAACATATTCCTAAGACAAAATAACTCAATTGGTAGCACAAAAAGGATTACACAGTTTATAAGAATCAATCAAACACAGTTTGAAATACAAATAAAAGTAGCTAAAAGTGGGGAACTGTGTCCCTTTGTGGTTTGTTGCTTATCAGCAAATGACACAAATACATTTGAACTGCTGCATTCTGGTTGGATGTTTGTAGCTAATTGAAGAAAAAATATTTACAAAATGGTGGTTGGTTTGGACAGCTGTAGATGGCAGCACAATGCAGTAAACACTTTCATATTTATTTACACTTACAAAAAAAACGAGATTGGCGCTTGGTTGTTTGTTGCTAAACACTATTCAGTTGTTGTTATTACTTTTAGGTCAAATATGGTGTTTTTGTTTCCGCCTCTGTGACAATAATTTTTTCCAGTTTTCAAAAAATGGGCTTCCTATGAAAATCAGATTGTTGTATAGTTCATATGTGTTAATAATAATGGGTGTAAGTCCCATCCTCTATGAACAGGCCATTTGCCATAATAATATCAAAAGGGCTAATGGATGAATACTGGCCTTATGATTAATTTACCTAATGGTTTATTTAATTGTTAGTTGGCATCGACTGACTTTGACTTCACCCAAAATTACTTACTACTCCAACTCCACAGTCCTGCTTCATATAGTTATGTTTTTTAATATTTGTGTTACTGGGCGGTATCAATAATTTAAGTCTATGCAATATATTTATTTAGATATATATAATTTTTTACATCCATTACGGTTTCCGACCTGTGAACTATTTACATTTTTTATTCCAGTCATATTTTCCAATACCAACTTGCTAGACCTGTTGTAGCTTCAAATGCCTTATAATCTAACTTAAGACTAGGACAGACACAACATCCAGTCCCCAGTCATTAATTTATCAATGTGAAAGGGTAAACCCATATTTTCATCAATGAGAAATTTTCAGCCCTGCCGAGAATCGATCCCGGGACCCTTAGCTCAGTAGACATACACACTACCGACTGAGCTAAGGTGGCGGACCATATATATATAAAGTGTCCATATACATTTTATATTCCATTAATTTGGTCCACAAATGGATGACCAAATCATTCCAAAAATAGTTTTATTTTGGGACCTGTCCACAAAAATAGAAGACTAGTGGTAACCTTGCTTTTGAGTAAGTTTTGTTTTCAAGTCTATAATTAATTAACCTTATACATGCCTTTTTACTAAAGCTGGGCTGATCAAAGATTTTTCAAACCATACCTACGCTGATCATTTAGTTTATTTTTAATAGCATACAGGTAATATGTAGTTGTGACACTCAAAAACAATATATATCACTATTAACATTTTTTTCTAAAAGTAAAATGTTGTCTTTTTTAAATGACAAATTTAAGATCATTACTGAAACACAGCATAAAAATCATGTTGCCTTAAGAATATAATTACTTTACATTATTTAAATAACAGAATTAATTCAGCTCTTTTCACAAAGTACATTTACAGAAGAAAAGCCCTATTTACAATTGCATTCAAAAATTTTGGACCAATGTTAATGGAATATATTTTTTGGGAAAAACAATGTGTTTATTTTAACCAACCCATTGAAAATGATCACTAAAAAAATTTGGCCTCTAATTCTTAAACTTAATTTTCTATAAATATTTAAATATTTTATAAACTTTGAAAAGAATTTTCTCTAAATTAAAATTTTGGTCATTGACCAAGGTACAACAATAACTATAAAGATGTAAAGTAAGAGGTGTAACCAGCATAATTTCCCCTAGCTACTAATATTGCCGAAATAGTTGAAATAACACACGTGAAAAAAACAAATTAAAACAAAAGCTGGTTATGTCAAGAAACAAAGTCATTTTAAAGTTGAATTAGAGACAAAACAATTATTGGTGTCCTCCTACAGATGCTGGACATGAAAGTTTTTGTGGACACTGACGCCGATGTGCGTCTGGCCCGACGTCTTCGTCGTGATATCTCTAATCGAGGCAGAGATTTGGAAGGAGTGTTGAAACAGTATTGCAACTTGGTACAACCTGCATTTAATCATTACATTGCTCCGTCCATGATCCATGCTGACATCATTGTCCCTCGTGGTGGTGAAAACGAGGTGGCTATTGAACTTATCGTCCACCATGTGCACACGCAACTTCACCTGGTAAGTACTTGCTTTAGTTTAGCGTGGAAGTTGACTAAAGGGTTTTAAAACCATTCTATGGGTGCTGATATCTTGTAGGGCAAGGGAAGTGGTTCGTTAGCACTTTTATTATTATTATTATTATTATTATTATTATTATTATTAGCACCGCGTCTTACTACCCGTTGGGGTTATACGCACTTACGATAATGTGTAATGGTAGGGTGCTTGTGAGATGAAATGGAGCACCTACAGTTTAACGTGGAATCCGAACCATGGTGGAGGCCTTGCATTCCCCACATTCACAAGATGTCTTGTCAGAGGTGAAGGAAGGGTTTGGTAATCAGATAAATCTGTGCCGGGACCAAGGATTGAACCCCGGCCGCCAGCACAGAAGTCTGACACCTTACCCCTAGACCGCCAGTACTGTTGAAGAAGTTATTTGAACGGGGCTTTGTTACTTCAGGTTAGAGTAAGAGCCTTAAGAAGTTAAGCCTTCATCAAGGGATGGGCAAGGTTTAAAAAAAAATCTGATTCAATACCAATATATATAATAATTAGAAATATTTTTATGATTTCTATTAGACTATCCCAACACAATTATGGGGCAAACCTAACAACTAGTTCCCGGAGAGTTAATTTATCACTTAGTGTGGGGAAAAAAATCATAGTTTAAGGGGTAACATACCAATTTGGGAATCCCAAAGGAATTAAAAATTTATTTGTTTTCATTCAATTTGAAAGCTCTTGAGTTAATTGTTTCAATATGAATGATATTTCTCGTCAGGAATTATAATAATAATCCTCATACTATATATGAAATAAAGTACATTTAGCAAAATATAATATGTAATTAAATAAACATGATAGAGAATTGTAGAAAAATAAAGTACAAATAAAATTAAAAACACTAACAGATATTTACACACACTTCAATATTTTGATGCTTTTATTTCAGGAAGTATCAAAATATTGAAGTGTGTGTTATTATGTGTTACTCTTTTTACTTTCATTTGTGCTTTATTTTTCCACATTTTTATCATATTTATACGCATAATGATAATCTTTAGCATGTGTTAAACACATTAAGAAATAAAATTATTGTTTCACTATCATCTCTCTTAGACTTTTGTAGGGTATTTATTTTTTAAACCTGTTTGCTCAAACCCATTACCTACTTTTTTATTTACTTAAAAACCATGCACACTGTAAAGGATACAAAATTTATCAACTCGTATCAATCTTTTGTAATTTTTAATTTCTCGCCTCACCTAAACTTTATCTTCCACACTTAAAATGGGGTTCATTTAACACTCATTATAGCAATTCTTAGTAGAAAATAACACTTTTAGAAGGGCAAAGGGATCTGCGAGTTCCAAGTTTTTTAATTCAAGTTTATCTCGAGCAAGCTTTTCATAAATTTTCCAAGTAATGAGTGAAGCTCAGAGCTTGGTTTGAATAGTTCATTAATTTTAAATGTTAATAAAAACCATATATGTATTAGTACTATTTTAGTTTTTTTGAATGAGATAAAATAAAATATGTCCCAAACTTGTTTTTAAAAAGTTAAAAAACCAAGTCATAGTAAATTATAGAATTAACTTTTAAATATACTGTAATAATAACAAAAACATTAATTATGCTACAATTCAATATTCCTAAGTGGAGTTTTAAAAAAGCATTTGTGGAAATAAGGTTGGATGTTAAGATTTAGCTATATTTATATGTAAACACAGTTCTCCTATAAATGTCCTGGCCTGGAGCACAGCTGTTCACTTGGTGATGACCAGGGCCCAGATTTTGATAACCTTGAAATTGCCAAAAAATGGCCTATAAAATGATGCTAAAAACTCTAAATAATGACTTTAAATTTGCAAAAAATGAACTAAATATTTGATTGAAATTCCATAATATGATGTATTTATTACAAGAGTTAGGATTTACATTATACACGTAAGCAAAACTATCTCTCCTGGTCTGTACATTTCCATCTTTTCCTCAGTGTGGACTTGTCTGGAACAGAATGACCCATATACAATCCCAGGAAATCTTTAGTTTAACACTACTCAGTTTCCACAGAGGAATATTCGCAGATACCAGAATGTCACACAAATCTTTATAAAATGTTGAGGATTTGTCTTGATTCGTGAATTCATTATGTGCATTTTATCGATATTCTGGATACCACAGAAATGTTTGTTGCGACTGATATGCTGTTGAATAGTTAAATCTTTTATCTGATGCCAGCCACTTTCACTAAACATATTTTACAGAAAAGTATTTTGCTCTCTGTAGAAAAAATATCCTCTCCGAATTCAGTAATAATTTACCTCAAATGACTCACTTTAGATAGTTTGGTTTAGAGTATTCTAAATACACATAAAATGATTGCAAACAAATAAATATAACATGCACTTTATAAATGAAAACTATGCATTTAAAATCTTTTGACAGCTAAAATAATGTGTTCTACTTAACATTGGAATACAAATACATGCTTTAAAAGCAATAGCTCCCCATATCCCTGCAGCCCTTTCCAGACATGGTATAATGAGTGACTCACCAGGAATCAAAAGACGGGACAAAGTTGAACTCTAAAAATTGTTCTCCCCTCCTGCAACCCTTTCCAACTCAGTTGTGGTGAAGTTCTTACCAAGAATGTGGATTTTATAAGCATGCAGGTAAAGGGGAACAATGTTCATTTGGACTCATACATTATCTTCTTCGGTCAATTAGTGTATGGTAAAATATCTGATGTTTGAATAGACATGTTCTATCAAAGCACCAATAATTCATGTATATAACCTTTTAAAGTCATTTTCAAACAATTTTAAATTCTATTTAAAAAAAATGCTTAAAAGTGACTTATTAAACAACAACAACAAAAAGTAAGAAAAATTATTTAAAAATCTAAAATGGTAAAAAAAATCCTATAAAATATACATTTCTACAACTAGAGGATCATGAACAGAGTTTATGTACAACTTAGCATTGTCTCCGATGGACCAAAAAAAAGATGACATGTCACCAAAATCCGAGCCCTGGTGATGACCGACTAAAAAGAGAAGTTAGAGCATTAATGATTTTTAAGATCTATATAGAACACTTTTACATTAAGGTATAGTTTATACTGTCATGCCCTAAGCTTCTTTGTGTTCTAACATCCCAACAGAGAGATCCCTTTCCTATTTCTTCTTTTTCTAATCTTCATACCCTCCTCCATTCAACAATCAGTTTACTTATTTGGTGACCTTGACATTTTAATGGCCAATTGCATTTTGTTGGACTCTTCTCAACTCCTACTTAGAAAGGGGTGAGGGGGCCTCTCTCCACCCTCTAACTCAGGGGCTGTGGAACTTTTTTACCTAGTACCCCAAAATATATTTATTAATGCCGACGCCACCCCCTTGATTTGAAAGGAAAAAATCATAGAATAGATTATTCAAATTCAAAATATTTATTGAATCTATTTATTCTTATACGGAGAATACAATTTGAAGTATGAAAAGTATTGAATGTATTAATATCCTCATTTTAAAACAAAATAATTTTTTTGAAAACTTTTTCACTTCAGGTTTTGTAGAAATGATGTTGAGTCATTTTTGATATAACATCAAATTTGGGGCATTTTAATGTCAGAGCAATTAAGTTCAAGAAATGCCTCTGCCAACCCTTGAAGCTCTTCTGGTACACCATCAATTTCACATTTAAAGGGATCCACAACCCAACTGACAGTATGTGAATCAAGATTTGGAAAGTGAATAGAGAACCGCCCTTTGTGTTTAGTAAGATGCCTTATAACTGTATCCTTGATATCGTCACAAGTAATATTTTCACAATCTTCCAAAAACAAAGCTACCTTTGAAAAGGAAGCTATCTTGTTTTGTTCTACTTTCTGTCTCTAATAGAAAAGTTTTGATCCAAACGCTGAAATCTTTTTTCTGGCTGAAATTATATTGATTTATTTCCTTGCAATTCTTTGTTCAATGCATTCACATACTCAGAAATATCAGCTAAATATTGGAGTTCAACATGGTGTGACATCCCATAAACACGTCTATTACATCGGCCGGATGCAGTGTTGCCAGAAGAAAAATTTCATTTGTAACAAGGAACTTGCTTTTTATATAATTTTATATATGTCTATAGAGTCCTCATTACCCCCAAGAATTTCATTTTTACCCCATTTGGGGTAATCTACCTCGGTTCGCCGACACCTGCTCTAACTATCCACACACATGATACAAGGCAAAGCAATAACCTTTTTCAAGAAGTTCAAAATTGCCCCCATAAATCTGTCTTTTCCTGATCTTGAGTATACATTTCATAGCTCTAAAATCTTAATGCTCATAGATCCCTAACTTTTGTCAGTAAACTCTCACAAAAAAAAAGATTCAAGCCTCATTACTATGTTATATTGCTCAAATAACACCACAAACTTTAAAATATGCACACCATGGGCATATTTTTACTAGTGCTGCAGCCGTCACTTGAAGTATTTTCTGTTACAGACACTATAGAGTATAGATGAAGATGACGTTTTAATGCAGTACACATTAGTAAAAGGAAAGTATTGTAACGTGGGGCGCACGTGACCTGGGAGGGTCACAGGCCGTTCACACGTGGACGTGTGAACCACGAGTTCTTTTAGAGATATTGGGGTATGCTAATAACTATTCAAATATTTAAAAAGTCACAAAAATGTTCATAACACAGTGTCCACAAAAACAACAAATGTCACTTGTCTCACACATGATACACGGTGGTGACCCGCTATACACAAACGCCGGACTCGCTGGTCCACTCCCGTGCCGTACACACTACCCCGGCACGCGCCACACGAACACTGG
>CABFOW010000495.1:67149-90735 GCA_902141385.1 Timema californicum | reverse complement strand
AACACTGGACTCGCCGGTCCACTCCCGTGCCGTACACACTACTCCGGCACTCGCCACACGAACACTGGACTCGCCGGTCCACACTCTCGCACTGGGAACTCCCGGACTCATCAGTCGCGAACCAAGAACTGAACTGAGGCTACCGCTGAGCATGTATTTATAGGGGTGGTGACAGCTGAGGGTCTGGAATCCTCCATTTCTAGAGTAAAAAGGATCCAGACACCTCCAGACGTGTCTGCGTCCTCCCCCCCATGCCCCCTCGGCCCCTCTAATATCCCCCAGTCAAGCAAGAAGGTCGCTTCCTACCCGCTAGACAAGGAGGGAGACAGAGAGAACAAGGAGCGCAGCCACAAGGGCCAACAACGAGAACACGCTGGTCCCGCTGTTAGACTCTAATCTTGTTACAGTATTTTAAAATGATTTATCATGTTGAATCCATCACAACTGAACTTTGTTGACTGTATAGCCAAGTTGTTGTTTTAAGTGAGGATGCTATTATAAACAAGTTCAGTTTTTTACACACAAAACACACACACCTATAAGTTAACTCGATTACAGTAATATCTTCACATAAAAAAAAATTAAATTCATACAAAAACATTTAGTATTTATTTTTCTAAAATATTTTGGGTAAACATAACAATGTTTAAAGTCAAGAGTTTATAAAGAAGTCTGCTGTGCTTGTATGTGAGATATTAAGGAAGTTTGTGTGTGTACATGCACACATATGCAACTACTTGTGCAGAAAACCATTGTTTGTGCCTGCTGTAAGGGACCTAGACAAATATAGTGTATTTATTTTATACTGTTGGCTTAAACCCTCCCCTTATGCAGGTGTTTAACAGTGCCTATATTCGCCTGTTGCAAGCGCAAATCAATGTTTCACTGCAATAAGTTATTGTAATCACATTTATCAATGAACCACTGTACTTTTAGCTAGTCCAAATACTTCATAGTGAAGCTGGTAGATGGAGCTATCAATTCAATGCTATACTATGACCATGAATAAAGCAATACATGAGAGAATAAATGAATGGTTAAAATATTTGTCAGATAAGAATATACGAGTAGAAAATTGCTGCTGGCCTATGCAGATAGCTATGTTAGGCATGCACCCGAGAATAGGTTAGCTAGCAATATTACCATTTACTAGGAGTGTATGAAGCTTCGAAAACTTCGATTTCACTTCAAATATTCTTTCCCTTCAACTTTTATTCGAAAATGAAATTCTGGATTTAACAGTTATAAAGCCTTGCCGAAAGATTTTTTGTTTTTAAATTTTCTGCTCTTATTTCCATCACAAATTAGTCCTCACATAAAAAAAAATGCTAAAGTAATTAAAAATAATTATGTTACATTTTATGATAGTAATTAATTTATCAATTTAAGGTAAAATATATTATGTTTGAAATATAGCATTTTGTAAATTATACTTAAGCCTAATACTTAAATTTACATAGCCATAAAAGTAAAATATTTTTATTCATCATTAAATTTTTTTAATATCAAACTTGTATTCTGCTTTGGGAATATCTCATATTATTCAATTTGACTTTGCACACCCAGCCATTTACCATATTATTTTGTTGGGTTTATAATTTGTAGCGAGGGTTCAAAGTGCGAGAGAAGTTGGCCCACTCTTACACTGGGCAGCCACTACCCAGCTCTTTGTTCCTGCTCCCTTCTACCCCTCAGGTGAGGGGTCTGCACACGTTCATACGCAACAAGGACACACCTCGGGATGAGTTCATCTTCTACTCCAAGAGACTCATACGCCTTGTCATTGAGTACGCCTTATCCTTGTTGCCATTCAAGGTGAGTTAGTATTTGTTTTAAACAATATGGTGCTGTAGGAAGAAATTTAACTCCTGCATAAAACTAGGGATGGGCTCTTGAATCCTCGAATCCCTCAAATACTTAGGATATTTAAAATTCAAGGATTTGAGAAAAAAAATTATTTGAGATTTAAAACCTTAAAAGAAAATTTTATTCAATCTTTCAAGTGATATTTGTTTTAGAGTGCTAACACGGTCTATTGGTGGCTCAGGACCAATTATATATTATAGGATGAACTTAAACAATCAGGCCCCAAACTAATAATTATTTAACATTTAACTATGTGTAGGAATTTTATAATAAATGGATTATATTTATTATAAGAAAGAATGTTAACACTTTGTTACTACAGTGAAACCTGCCTTAAACGGGCCCTTTATTAAGCGGAAACTTGGCATGAACAGAAATATTTTACGGTCCCGTGACTTTAGGGCTGAAAAATATGTTAAGTTCCCTGGATTAAACGGAAACTTTCTAACGTGGAAACGGAATTCAAAATAAGCCCTTATATGTAAAATTTCCAATGTTCCGGTGTACATCGTTTGGAAAATTTTTGACATCTTATAAATTCTATAGACTTTTGTTTTCTCTAATTCTTGCTTTATATTATTAGGAGTTGAAATGTTAAGTCAGGTACATTTCCTTTCTTCTTATTAGTTTTTTTGTTACCTTGCTTAAAGAATTGTTAACTGTTACTGCCTCTTGATTGTTTTCTCTGTTCTTCCCAGTTTACGTGCTAATAACTTGTCAATCACCTTTATAATTCAGCTTTTAATGGTATAGCACTACCTGTATTGAAATTCAATCGGTTGTCCCTTCCAGAAATTTTTCTCAATATGGTCTCTAGGCCTGCATTTTTTATTTAGTTTGGCAGTTCTTATTATGGTTTCAAAGATAAGAGTTGTTCTTGAATTAAACACGAGAGTAAAGTCATTCATGTGAGTGAACGAGATCAATTATATGTTAAGCAGATCATGAAGATGTTTAGCATCGGTAAAACTAAAGTGTACAAGATTCTAAAGAAGAAAACGGAAATTTTGAAGCTGTGGTAAAACTGTGCTAATGGAAAAATAAAAATAAAGAAAACTGCAAACGAAGGCATTAGCGAAATAGTGTGGGAGTGGTTTGTCATTGTTAGGCCGGAAAATCACACTGTGTATCAGGTCCAATGGTGCAGGAATACGCTAATAAAAAGATCGCTCAAAAACTGGGGAAAACTGAATTCAAAGCATCTAACGGATGGTTGGAGAGTTTTCACAAAATATATTGAATTTTTTACTAACAAAGCTTGTGGTGAATCGAGTGGTATAAATAGTGAAACTATTGAAGAGTGGGTTGCTAAACTTCCCTGCATAATTGAGGGGTATGAACCTGGAAACTTAGCAAATGGTGATGAGCCTGGACTGTTCTTTCACGCACCACCGAATAAATCATTGTGTTTGAAAGGTGAAAAATGTTTGAGAGGAAAATTGTGCAAAGAAAGATTGACTGTTTTTCTATGTGGTCTTATGTCAGGTGAAATGGAGAAACTCTTAGTTATCAGTAAGGCAGCAAAGCCATAATGCATCAGAAACATGGACATACTGAAACTGACCGTTGAGTGGAAATCCAACAAGAAGAAGTGGATGACTCTATGTGGTCTTATGTCAGGTGAAATGGAGAAACCCTTAGTTATCAGTAAGGCAGCAAAGCCATAATGCATCAGAAACATGGACATACTGAAACTTACCGTTGAGTGGAAATCCAACAAGAAGAAGTGGATGACGTCACAGATCATGGAAGAATGTTTAACGGCTTTAAATGGCAGAATAAAAAAGAAAAATCGGCATGTTTTGTTGTTTTTGGATAACACAACATGCTACCCCTACATTGAACTTAACAACGTGTGACTTGCTTAGTTCCCTTCATAACACCACAAGTCTTTCTCAACCAATGGATCAGAGCACCATTCAGAATGTTAAAGTGCACTATCGTAAATTATTAATGCAATCTTTGCTCGCCAATATGAATTCTACATCATCCACCTCTGAGCTTGCAAGAACCGTCTTGGCTCTAGATGTGGTTATTTGGATAAAACAAGCTATAAAGAAGTTGTTGCCAGAAAATGTGACAAATAGTTTTGAAAAAGCAATATTTTCTATCATTGAAGTTACTGCTAGCTTAGAAAATGAGAATGACCAGCAGGTACTTACAAAACTGCATGAATGAAGCTGCTTTCAATAACTGCAATGCTGAAGAGTACATCAACATAGACAATAACGTGCAACTAGACCGGACACAATGGATATCGATTCCTTAGTTGAGAATTTTAAAGAAAGTTGGAAAGGAGTAGAGGAGGAGGAAGAAGAAGAGGAAAGTGGAATTTTGTTGAAAGAATAAATGTGTAGCGTGAATATTTATCAAGATGCTGTCAAAAGTTTAAAGAAACTGCAGCAATTTGCCCTACAGCGGAATGATTTTGATATGCTTAGTGTGATTTCTCAGGCTAAGGTATTTGTGGAAAGTCCGCACCCAAAAGAGTAAAGTGATTGCAGTAAACCCTGCTTGATTACTGGAAAAAATAAAGACAAAGTGAGTGATGTTTTTCTGTTCAGTGTAATGTTTCCATATGTTCATTTTTTTATAGTGTGAATAATGAGTATGGTATTTTATTTTATGATTTTTCTCCCAATTACATGCATGTCCCTGGTTTAATTTTTATAGTACACTTTTATTAAATGGAAACCTGGCCTTAGCGAAAAAATATCTTGGACCCTTGCGATTCCGTTTAAGGCTGGTTTCATTGTATTTTTATTTTATATTATTCTATTAAATTTATATTTCCTCTTATGTTCATAATTTTTCAAGATAAAACTTCTGATTCAATCTTCAGGATTCAAAAGTAAATTGAAGATTCAGATTTGTAAAATAGTGATTCAACCAATCTCTCTCTCTCTACACACAAACACACACACACACACACTATTCTGGTAATGGTTCTATATTCCTTTCTTCAAATTAAATGTCCTAGGCACTTTTCTTCTTGTGTTTAGGAACAAATAGTGGACACACCCCAAGGAGTGCCCTATGTTGGTAAGCGCTGTGCCACTGACAAGATCTGTGGCGTGTCCATACTACGCGCTGGCGAGACTATGGAACAAGCTGTTTGTGATGTCTGCAAGGACATACGCATCGGGAAAATTCTCATTCAGACCAACGCATCGACTGGAGAACCAGAGGTGCCTTTACTAATTTATTACTAACTGGCAGAAAATCTAATCAAAAATTTAAAATTCAAGCTTCGGGGTGCACAGTGTGTACAGGGGCTGCTAATTTTAAAGTTTCAGCCCTTAGTGTGCAATAGATACCGTGCAATACTCACGACAGACAGAGAACAAACTCTTCATTCAACTAAACAAATTCACAAACTATATTTATAAATATTATTCTTAATAAACAGAATTGTTAGTTTTTAAAGTAAATAATAAGATATCTTTGTATGCTACTATTTTACAAAACTGATTGTTCATCTAATTATGTATTGTAAATTAAACTATAGCAGTCATACAATTTTCACTTGTCACAAGAATAAAATAGAATACAAGTGGCAAAACAACATGATAGTTTAACAATCATACATAGATTATTAAAAAGGCCTATTATTTAGTTAAACAAAACAAACTATACAATTTTAGTTAAGTTTGGAATACCCAAAAAACTAGTCATGCTAATTGAGCTATGTTTGACTAATATGCATGGCAGTGTGTGAGTTGGATGTCACTTATCAGACCCTCTTTAAATACATAATGAGTTGAAACAAGGAGATGCACTGGTCCCATTACTTTTTAATCTAGCCTTGGAGTATGCTCTTAAGGTATTGTAAGAGAGTAGGGAATGGTTGTCATTAAATGATAAAATGCAGAAATTTTATTAGAAGCTAGTAAGGAAACGGGTTAAGAAGTGGATACTGAAAAGACAAAGTATATGATTACACAAAGAAGACAGATTGGGTATGATAGCTTGAAGATTACTTCAAACAATACATCATACATGGGGCTAATGAATTTAAATATTTAGGAAAACTTTTAACTAGAAATAACAATATTAATTTAGAAATTAGGAAAAGAATACATTTGGGAAATGCATGCTATTACTTGGTCAGTAAGTTGTTGATATTTTACCTGCTGTCAGGGAATGTAAGGTTTAGAATATACAAAATAATAATTTTACTGATTGTTCTAAATGGGTGTGAAATATGGTCTTACCCTACATGATTGAAAAATAAATTAAAGGGTTCGAAAAGAAGATGCCTATGAAGATATTTGGTTCAAAAGGGGATGAGGCTACTGGGGAGTGAAGGAGGTTACTTAATTATGAATTACATAACCTTTGATCATCACAAGACATTGTTAAGAAAATCAAGTCTTGTAGATTACAGTGGGCAGGACATGCAGTGCAAATGGGAGTTTCTAGAACCATGTTCAGAGTATTGACTGCTAGACCCAATGGGAGGAGACCATTGGGAGGAGACCATTGGGAAGACCTAGATGCAGGTAGGAGGATAACATTAGAATGGACCTGAAATAAAAGGGTTTAATGAGGGACACTGGATAGACTATATCAAGATAAGGATAGGTGGCATACGTTTTTTAGTGTGGCAAGGAACTTTTGAGTTCCTAATGCCATAAAGTATGTAAGTCAAGAATAAATTCTTTGAACCTGTCTTAATAGATGAACATGTTACAAACTAATAAAGGTGTTATACCACAGGCTTGTGTACATTTTAATACTAATATTGAAAGTATTAAATCTGAATCTCAAATATATTTTATTCACAAAAGTTGTTTATTAGAGGAATATTTCTGTTATGCTTGCAGCTTTATTATTTGAGACTACCAAAAGACATCAAGGACTACAAGGTAATTCTGATGGATGCCACAGTTGCGACTGGGGCAGCTGCCATGATGGCTATCAGAGTGTTGTTGGACCACGATGTTTTGGAGGAAAATATACTCATTGTGTCTTTGCTCATGGCTGAATCGGGTAAGAGAAGAAATACTTTAAGCAATTCTCACTTCATACATATCTTATTAATTAACCAATGCAGGACTAGTCTAGCATTTATCATAGCTTATCTTAATCCAGGAGGCCAGTTGCTTGATCCTGATCCTCTGCAATCGTGAAGCTTTATTTACTGGTTAGTTTTTCATTTTTCCCAGCTGAATGCTAGTACAGTTTATTAGCATTCACTCTCCCCATCCTGTATATTCAGGTTTGGTGATTGTAATTAGTACAGACATTTATAAAAAAAGTTAAAGTAATTAGAGCAAGCAGTGTTTCCTAAACTCTCCTTGGTCACATACCAGTTTAGGAACTTGGCCTAATCAACATACCCTTTCAAACCTGATTCAGTGGTCACATGGTCTAAGGCGTCACTCTTGAAATAGACTAAAGTGCCGATGACAGGGAGATCGTGTTTCGAATCCTGCTCAGGTGTACTGAGGGTGGTTTTTCCTAAATTGTTTTCCAATCTCCCTCTTCCTAAATGTGGGTATACTTCCTCTAAATTCAACTTTCTTCATCCACAACTCATTAGTCATTATAATAATTATTACATATGCATATAATCTGAACAGGTAATAAGCTGTGATGCTAAAAATAAAATAATACCCTTTCATCTCTTCATAACAAAAATATCTGTCATTTTAAAAGTTGTATAAATGTAATTTCAAATTTTAATAAAACATCAATGCTAAGCTAAACAAAGAATTGACAAAGGGAAAGAAAATTTTAACAAAGTCCATGACATCTCAAAAACTTTGTTAATTTTTTTATCAGACAATATTTAATTTTTAATTTAACTCAGTGATATGTTGCATACCCCCCTGAAACTACCACAATTGGAACAGATTTAGAGCACTAAGAAAAAAAGTCTTGATTGCCCTCAACAAGTACTGTATGAATTTACAGTTTAAACAAAAGCATTATTGAGAATTAAAAAGCTATCCTAGATCACCTTTGGGGTTGTTAACTGGTATTTAAAACTATGTTTTTATTTTAAAAGAAGAAGGGATAGCTAAAGTTGGGTTGAATCAATTATATTTTAGAATTTTAATCTCCAATTTACCTTTGAATCTGAATCTTGGGAAAAATATTAACACAATAGTAAATATAAATATAATAGAATAATAGAAAATACAAATAGTAATTAAATGTTAACTTTTATTTATGATCCATTCATTATAATTGATAGCATTTATAAATTCAGTTAAGTGATAAGTTACTGATTTGGGGCATGGTTGCTAAGTTCATCCTATAATTATAAATGGTTCTGAACTATCAATAATCTATATTAGAGCTCTAAAACAAATTTCACTTGAGATATTTAAAAAAAATAAACATATATATATGTGTTTTATTTTTTACAAATATTTCAAGTGAAATATTTTTGGTAAAAAAAATATTTATATATATACACCAGTATATATTTTAAGGATTTGAGTCTCAAATATATTTAAGGATTTGAGGGTCCCATTCCTAATGATAACCAACACACTCACTTTATTAATGCTGTAGTAAAAATTGTTGAGATAAAACAAATTGTTTGTTTAGGTGTTCATACAATCGCCTACGCCTTCCCAGGAGTTCAGATTGTCACCACTGCTGTAGATCCTGAAATCAATGAGAAATTTTATGTTATTCCTGGAATAGGTAATTTTGGAGATCGTTATTTTGGAACAGAACCTCGCGATGTTAAAACATAATATTGGCATATCAAAGAAAGATTAATATGAGTATTTACTATCAGTATCACCGTTTGGTCATAAAAGTTTTTTTTTAGTTATTAATCTTAGTTTGGTTTTCTTGTTTTGATTTAGTTTTGTGAAAGCACTGACCATGTAGAATTAATTGTTAATTTAGACTATTTTATGTTGCTCGCCATATTTTAATTATTTATAGTCATTTACTACAATGGTTCACCTTCTTGGAACCATGTCAGCCCAGCAATAGTAAAAATAAAACACTTCAATTCACAATTTATATATCTTATTTACCTGAAAATAGGCCACACATTTTCCCCAAAAACATCCTCTATAAAACACCTGTGCAGCCTACCTTTAGATAATACATACCAATGTTGTACCTTTGAGGACTGCATTTAGTTTATATCAATAAAAATATCATGGATGGAAAACACTTGCTTCATTGCCAATCAATAACCAAAATACAAGGAGATATACCAACCCAGCTAACGAAATACTATTGGGATGCTAAACGAAGAATGGGAGAAATCCAAAATCCAGAGCATTATCAAACAACAGCAACATATATATCTAAATAGTTTATAATCTCCACAACAAATGATGCTATTTACCACTTCATAAATGTTATTTAAAAATAAATAGACCTTGATTCTAATAATAAAAATCTTATATTTAAGCCAAATTGGCTGACGGAATGAAATAGTCAAAAGTCAAAAATATCTGCTAATACTAACGACTTTTTGTTGCAGTCTGTTAGCTATAAAACAAATAAATACTATCAATTCATTTATTTTTGCTATAAAAAGATGACTATTAAATTTTGACTCTATCTTACATATAATATATTATGAAAAACAATGGACACAATTGTATCTAGGGATGAAGAAACGGCATAACCTTTCAATAGCCTGACTCAGAGTTAGTTACAACAAGAAATACAAAATCTTAGTGATAAAACATGTAAATAATATGAACATTAAAAAGCTAAAGGATTCATTTTCATAACTTCCTACCCGCCTTCACCCCCCCCCTCCCCCCCTTTCAAAGTGCTAATAATTTTAAGGTGTAGCTTATAATTGAGTGTGGTTTATTTTCGGGCCAATATGGTATTTGTTTTAGTAGTTTATTGAAATTACCAATAATATTACTCAAACTCTTTCAGTTTTTATTTGTCTCTAAAGGTGAACAAAATATTTTTCCCCTTTATTTTGCCCATATTAGTACTCACTGTTAATCTCTATGTCTAATGTGGCTTATCATCCTTTAAAATTTCCCTTTCCCCTCCTGTATTTTGGTTCCCTCTTTAAACCCTGGTTCATACAATATTTTGTACAATGTGACAAAGATCTTGTACAAGAAATTGTGTTGTGTTTATCAGGCTTTGCAAGTTTAGTTCCATATTCCATTTTCACTCTTAAAAAGTTCTAAGAGAACAAAACCTAGGTCAAGGAATTCCTTAAAGGACCACCAATAACCCATTTAATGACAAATGTGAATAATGTGACCTGTATTACTATTTCCCCTGTGAAACTATATTCTGTTCATCCCCACTTTTCTTTCCTGTATTTTCTTCCTTCATCAAAACTTCGGTAACAATAAAATCAAAACTTAACTTGGTTATCTCTTATGTTTATTAAAATGGGCTACTGTAATTTTGCAACTGTACACCCCTAAATATCTAGCCAAGTCCGAGATTTAAAATAAATAAATCAACAATTTCAGAATAATACAAAAAGGGGTATTGTCCTTTATAGGACAGAAAATAATCTGGTCAGTACGCAATTAAATAATGCACTTTTATTAATAAATTGTTTATCAACAGACTGAGTCCAATTTGAATAGAGCTATGGAGGAAGCTTACTTTATAATCTCAACACTAGCTACTAAGGTATGGAGTAGATTCATCTCATTGAGTAGCCAAAGAGAACCAAAAATAAAGGGTTGGTCCATAGTAGTCTTTTCCCCCCAAATGACCTAATGACCTATATTTAATGAATTTTTCAAAATGTGATTAAGAATAAAAATCTTATCCTGATATTTATTATGGTATCGTAACCATTTTCATACTTTTTTTCTTTTTCACAAAACCAATTCCACATTCGCTAACTTGGGGTAAAAATTATGTATTAAATACAGTCCATTTCTTTCTCTACATTCATGTTGTGAACATTTCCTTTTTCAAGTAATTGCATCGTTTTTGCAGGATGTTACTAGTATAGTTTAAAAGTATAGTAATACCTAAGTTTGTCAAATGTTTTAGTACATATAATAGAATCATAATAAATACATAAATTTAATGGTTGTTTTATGTGCCAACCAAATAGAGTGTATTTCTATAACTCTTATAGTCTATTGAAGTTATTTGGAATAGAGCACTAGGATAAATCATGGTTTAGATTAGAAGGGATAGCCAGCACACTTACCTAGGTGATACTGGAGTAGAGATTGTTTAGATAGAACACTAAAAAACACATGAACACATTTTTAAGGACAAGCTTTCACTGTCACAGACAGCTTCATCAGGTCAAGAGAATAGACTGATGCTCTTGGTTGAACTGCAAGATTGACTGTCCACTGCTGACTGTTTTTCAGTTATGATATCACTATATATGGCAGCACTATGAATAAATATAGATAGAAAAACTAAAAATTGTGTTATATACATAGAAATATGCAACCCTTCACAACTAAGACAAAGAAATATGCAACCATTCACAACTAAGGATATGGTAACTGGCCCATCAATATATTATCAAATCCAGACCTCAACCTTAGGTAATTCCTCTGCTTCCCTCCCAGCACACTTATTATTGCATTCAATGTAACAATAATAACACAGTATATAACACAATTTTTAGTTTTTCTATCATAGTGCTGCCATCTATACAGTGATATAACAGAAAAACAGTCAACCTTGCAGTTCAACCAAGAGCATCATTCTACTCTCTTGACCTGATGAAGCTGTCTTTGACAGTTAAATCTTCTCCTTAAAAATATGTTTGTGTGTTTTTTAGTGTTCTATCTAAACAATTTTTACTCCAGTATCACCAAGGTAAGTGTGCTAGCTATCCCTCCTAATTTAAGACATCATATAGTATATTGTAATTAGTTTTATTATTAAATATTTTACATGAAAACAAGGTTGTTGGAAAATAAATTCAAGAAATTGCTATAAAATGTTTGTTTTTTCTGATGTAATGATGAAAATGTTTTCTATTTTCAATTTTTTCTAATGTATTTATACTGTAACATTCATCCCTATACTTGAGTTGGTATAATACATAATATTGCCTAAAGTCTCATTGATTTCTAGAAAATCAAATTACTATAGAAAATACAGGTACAGTTGATTCATGGTATCTTTGGCCTTTTATGACAATTTATTTATTATTTGAAATTATATATTATTTTATCCCAATCGCAAATATGTTTTAACGATTTTACATGTGAGGGCAATTGTCATCTTCTGTCAAAGTAACCAAAATTATTTTCCAATTTGCTGGATATGAAATAATTGTGTTTGAGATATGTTTATTTTTTAATCCAAAGTTACCATTAACCAACTAAACCAGAACATTTACTATCAATGATACTTTGAGTAAAAATTAAAATGTACCAAATTTATATTCAATTGACACATTAATGCATGTTGTTTTTTTCTTGAGTTGTACATGTTGTTCTCACATTTCAAATTTTGTGTTTACTATGTTTTCTTTTTAAGAGTAAAGCACAATGAACCTACATTAAAATTAATTACTGACACATATTTCATGGCAAGGGTTTATATTTTTGTAATGTTTACACAAATCAACAAAGCACCCTCATGAATATTACACAGGGCTTTATTTTGCTTACTCATTAATTGTTTACTTTTTTATTCAATTTTGTACAATTTTGGTTCATAAAAAGTGGTCAAAATAAAAAATATAGTGCTTTATACATTGGCAACATTATATGAACTTGTTATACTACGCACAGATTGGTGTTAGCTTGTTTGATGTTATAATACAATAAGTTGTAACCTCTTTAAGATTTGAATATATGGAGTCAATATAGAATTTAGCGTTAGAAAATAAATTGGACAGGAGAGCATTTAAGTATTACGTAAGCACATTATTGGGCAGACCCCCTCCTCTTGCTTATGGTATATTTTTCGACTTTTTTGTAATTTGTTCACATGAATAACCATTATTTTTTATGCAATTTGCAAATTGATGGTAATTATTAATGTGGAGTGTAAATTAATGGTGCAAAATAACTTACACTAATTAATTACTGTTGAAAAATGAGTTTGAATTGATTGCACTGAATAGGTAACATTAAACAAAGTTATAAAATAATTATAAAAAAAATTAATCCACAATTAATTGAAATTATAACAAGTATTACTATTGAATACATTAATTATTATAGCTATAAACAGTTGTTAACTACCTTTAATTCGATGACCAGAGTCTTTTAATCCAAGTCTCAACACTTTTAATTATTATGTGTCCATTTAGGATGATTGGGTCACTGCACCATTTTTTGCCCCCCAACCCATCTCTCTCGCTCTCACTGTAAGCATTGTCCTGACTCCCCACCCCTCCTTCCTTGTCAGTTAAACTAAGTAAATCTTGAATCCCTCTTTCACCCCTAAGGTACTTAAGTAATACTTGAACATCCTCCCAAAGGTACTTTGAAAATAGGGGACAAGTCTACACTCCTGGAAATTGTAGGTTCAAAATTTAACATTAAAAATAAATCGCAACTTATCATGATAATTTTCAGGCTACATCAAGCCCCAACGGTAGTAACATCAAATTATGGCGCAAGGTTGACTTAACTAATATCAATGTTTTGCCCATTACTACAAGATAAAGGGGCTAATATGCATCTAAAATATCTGTGAAGTATTGTGTTTGATATTTAATAGCGTTATATCTATATGAATCATAAAATACAATTAATCCAGCAAATCCTTAAAGACACTCAAAAAAATTTCAAATTAAATATTTTCAAAAAATTACAATTTTTTAAATTAATTTGTATCTCAAGCTGTAATGGTGCTTACCAATGTTTTATACCAACATAATTATAACATAAAGTCCGACACCTTGGCTCAGTCGGTAGGGTGTCTGTCTACTGAGCTTAGGATCCTGGGTTTGATTCCTAGCATGGCCAAAAAATGTATCATTGTTGAAATGACTTCCACTTTCATAGTGATGAATTGACAAACGAGGGCTAGGTGTTGTCTGTTCTATATTTAATTTAGTATATAAGTTATGTGCTGATATATTCAGTTGATTCAGAAAGTGCACATTAATTAACTAAAATAAATTAAATGAAAAAAACATAATAATAATGTAACGAGACCCAAGATTATTGGTTTGCCAGTTAACCAGATGTGAAATCACACTATATTTTTAAAAAAAATTTTTTTCATTTGCAACTAAAAAATCAATGTGAACAAAATCAGAATTTTAGAAATTATTGTACCAACGTGGAAAAGACAAACTCTTTAAGCTTCTTACATTTTTCTAAGATCCAGATTCTTGTTTGAGAATTCTTAGTAAAACTGAAAATTTGGATTTGAGAAAAAATGGATTAAACTCGGCTCTGGTTTTTAATGTGAACATTTTAGCTTATAATTTTCTGATAAGTGTTTAAGCCTTGCCCTTATTTTCCACTTTCAATATTTATTAAATCCATACAATTGACACTTTTTTTGCTTTATTTACAAATAGAATAGGAATATTATTATTATTAGCACCGCGTCTTACTACCCGTTCGGGTTATACGCAAGAATAGGAATAAGTATTTAATTAGTGTGGGGTTTCCTAAAATAAGTTTGAAATGGTTAAGGTTGTTTTAAGAGTAAAAAGTTATCAAATAATTCATTTATCTAGACTGTGGTGAGTTAATAATATGAAAAAACTCTACCATTGAAGTAAATGGTAGATTGGCAATATGAATGTTAGATCTCTTACAGAATATTAAGTCATATCATTATTTATTTATTTTTGTTTATTTCCCGGACTGATAATCAAAGTGTAATAACTAATATCTTGAAAATTAAAATGTATAAGTCATATGAATGTTGGTTATTACAGTTTTAATCACTCTTGCAATAAAACATTTTGTAAATTATATTTTGTGTTTAAAATTAAACTTAAATTACACACACACACACACAAAATATTTTCATTAAACACAGAACTATAACAAAAATATTCAAACTTTGATTTGGCTTTGGTAATAATTCAGATATTTGATTTGGCTTTGCTTGGAAGCGAAGAAACACACTTTTCACACTTTCAATAGAATATAAATATATTCTAATGTCCGTACACCATGGACATAGTGGTAACTGACAGTTAGGAAACGTTGCCAGATCAACTCTTATATATCAATTCGCCAAACCATATGATCTTCTAGAGTCTAGACCATGTGTTGGCAGCTGCTGTCATTTTTGACACTAAAAACTTTCACAACAAACTTCTTATTTTTTAGTTTTTTTTACTTCTAAGCTTTTTACATTATTGAAACCCAAACTTAAGAAAATAACCAAATGGATGTTTCTTTTTTGTGGAAGTGGTGTCTGTAGTTCACTTAAAAATGCTTTCTTTACAAACGGAAGTTTCTAAAAGGCTGCCTCCTCTTCATAAATTAAGATAGGGAATCAGCCGAAACAAGGCTGGTTGATGAAGTTATACAAAACTTGTTTGGTTGTGTTCATGCACTATTTACAAAATTGAAAAAGTTTCATTCTGAAACTAATATTTTGTATGGTTCTTTCTTTCTCTAAGTTATAAAAAAAATCATATTTTTTGTGGTGGGTGGCCAGTTATAAGAAAATATTAGTGTTAATAAAATACTTTTTAATTCATTATTTCATTTACTATAATATCTCTTGTTGCCACTACTGCAAAACAATAAATTATTATTATTATATATAATTTTATTATTTCAATCAGTTACAAATTAGCCAACTATATAATGATCCTTAAGGAAGTATTATTAGAAGCATTTACTAATATTTTGGTTTGCTGATATATTATTACTGCTAAAATAATCAATATTTCCATATTAGTGACCTTCAACCAATGTTTAAAGTAAAAATCTTCTGCTGACTGTCAGTTACCTACACTTGTATAGGGAATGGACTGTAGATAGTCACACCTTATGGTAGGGCGGTATTTAATTTTAAAATAAAAGATTCAATTTGGAATCTACCTAATATTTTTATTCAAGGTAATACTAGTTTCAAAATGTCCAATTATATTTTATTTGGATATACTTCAAAACATTTACACTAATTATGGTATATCAGTTAAATTTAGTTAAAGATTATAAAAAAGAATAATACCAATACATATAAAATACATTATAGATTTGCTTAATTTTCATGCCTACACAATGACATTACCAGATTTTTGAGTTTGAGAATTCTGGACATAAAATCATAAAAGTGTAAACTCCCTTCCCTGAATTAAAAAAAATAATTATTATTTTATAAATGTATGGAAATTATTTAAATAGTTAAATAATATTGGAAAAATGAAAAGTCATTCATATTTTGTATACTTAGAAGAATGTTAAACTAAATGCGTTCAAAAATAAATAGAGCTAGAAATGTGATAATTTATTATGTTGAGAGGATATGCCAAAAGTCTCATTGATGACTGAACACTTTGATTTGTTTTTCATGTTCTATAATATCATGTTTATTTAAGAACCTATTGTAATATAAGCCTATGCTTATAATTTAACAAAGCATATAATTTTCTCAATTCTATTTTTCCAAATTAAATTAAAAGGAAGATTTATTAAACTACCGTATTTCATTGCATAATCGCCACATTTTTTATGCCTTGGAGTTTGGCGGGGAGTGAAGGGTGCAACCATTATGTGAAACTTTTCAAAAAAATATATTTGTTTTACTTAATACTGTATTGGCCTGAATATAATACGATGCTTTTCTCCTAAAATTACTCTTTCAAAAACTCTTCTTGTATTATATGCACTGCTTAACATTTTCCATAGAAAAAATGCTAGATTTCAAGGTATATTTTGTAGCACCCTAGGATTGTACTGGCTGGTCCTGTGCGCTCATCTATAAATAGACTGCACAATAAAACAGAGAGAAAAGGAGTTACTACAACCAAATAAGTCTAGTCAACTCAAGGTAAAAATGAAGAGAGGAATTTTTCCCTCCCCCTATCATTCCTTGAGTGCAGCTGCTCTGGCTGGAACAGTGTGGCGATTCTAATAATAAGCTCAAGTTCAAAACAACTAGTAATTTTTTTTCCATACTTCACAATACATTTTGCACCCTAATTTATTACCAAAGACAGTTTATTAAAACATGATTACCGTATTGGCCTCAAATATAATACGACTCTAAATTTTTGAGGTGTTAAACATGAAACATAAATGGTCTCGAATATAATACAACCTGATATTATGAGAGTAACAGAGGTAAAATTTAACAATTTTAACATTCTTGTTTTAAAGTAAAAGTTTAGTGTGAAATTTTATATACCAAGACTGAAAAACAGGGTGCAACTATTATGCAATGAAACCATTTAGACCAACTTTTTGAACTGAAAAATAGTGTGTGACCCCTATGCAGTGAAATACGGTATGTATAAATAAGAAAGTGCCAGTACTAAAAGGAAAAACTTAAGTTGTTTTTATCATTCTTTTTTTTTATATATATATATATATATTACTCCTTAGCATTTTGTATCAATGTATTTTGTTATTACAGTCACTTTTGTGATTACTTGAATGGTAAGTTTATGTCTATTAATTAGTTACTAAAATTTGGCTATAAATATAAAGTTGAAATATTTTACTATAAATATTATTTGGTTTTTGTAGGTTTTACTAAAAAAAAGAAGTAGTGATTCTAATTTTTTTTTTACTGTGTTGATACATATTTTTTAAATCTAATATAAATTGAAGCCTTGGTTCATTCTGAAATATGGTGTTAAACTGATTTTTTAAGAAACATTATTCTATTATTATTTAGTTAGTAGCAAGGCTGGCCAGTACATATTAACGATTAATAATTGCCTGAAATTTGTTTCATTCATTTCTTTTATTATTTTTACATAATTTGTAATAATTTTACTAATCCAAATTAGTGATTATCTCCACTTTATTTTCTAGTCTTTACTCCAAATAGTTGTTTTTATTTAAATTAACAATTTGATATTCTATAGAAGTGGTAATGACCAGACTCAATTATTGTGATTATTATGTGGTTTTCTAATGTATTGTTTTTTACATGCCTATGGTGTAGTAAGGTTATATGATACTATTGCTAAAGATTTGGTATAGATGGATTTTTTCCCCCCTGGGTTTTATCTCCTAAATTTTTTGAATAAATTTAATACATTCTCAAATTTTGACTATAAAGAAAATCACTAAACAAGGGCAGGTCGTAGGTTATTACCAAGACAAGCAAGGCTTGGTGAAACTATAAATAAATTCTTTCTCCCCATATCATTACCAATTCAGAATCTAACTTCTGCTCCAGTAGTCGCAAAGTCTAAGGCATCACTCTTTATGTTAGACTAGACTGCCAGTGACAAGTAGATCAGGGTTCAAATCCCAATCGGGTGTACTGAAGGTAGTTTTTCCTAAATGGTTTTCCACTCTCCCTCCATACAAATGCAGGTACACTTCATCTGAATTCAACCTTCCTCATCCCTAACTCGTTAGCGTAATTAGTTCTATGCATATGACCTGAACAGGTAGTAAGACGTTTAAAAAATCAAACTTACCCTTTAAAGCCATTGAGTATACATCTATCTAATTCAATATTTTGTATTAAGTTGCGTGGGCCAGATTGATAGTGAGTGAGAGGGAACATTTTACAAGTTCAGTCCTGTTGAGACTTGCCTATTCTGGTTACAACCATCAAGCTACCACTGACACTAAAGCATTATGCTTCAGAATTCTAGTGCTCACTCCAAGGCTTTGCATACTACTTTTGATTTTCAATTTTTTGTGTGGACGTATTTATTTTTTGTGGAAAAATTGCTGTGATTTTTGAAACTTACAAACTATAATTATAAAAAAAATATTGTTGAAAACCTTATGCTATTTTCATCACTATATCAACCTCTTGGATGTTTTTATTTAAGTTTTTCTGCCAAAGCCCAAATACTTAAATAAAAGTGTGACAAATGGTTTTATATTACAAATTAAAATACTGGGTAAAATTCCTAACAATGTTTTTTTTTATAATTATGAAATGTTTATTTCAGAAACCACAAAAAATATAATTTAAAAAAATAGCTCAAACTTTGTAGGTACAGTACAGTCTCAGGCTCTAATTACACTTTTAAAATTTTCAATTTGTACTATAAAGAAATATAACAATCAATAATAATGTACTATAGTGAAAACTTCCACAGAACAGTTGAGCTTACCTTTGCATCTAACATCATACATTTTCTTTGTAGGCTTTAATGTAAAATATAATTTAAAAAAATAGCTCAAACTTTGTAGGTACAGTACACGCTCGGGCTCTAATTACACTTTTAAAATTTTCAATTTGTACTATAAAGAAATATAACAATCAATAATAATGTACTATATTGAAAACTTCCACAGAACAGTTGAGCTTACCTTTGCATCTAACATCATACATTTTCTTTGTAGGCTTTAATGCTAGTATATGAACATTAATGACATGACTTAAAAATCATTATGAGAAGGGTGAATTTTAATGAACTGCATCAGTATTCCCCTAGAGGAGAATGAAACACCACTCTCTAAAAAATATAGTCATTGCTGTTGGCTAGGATATCTTGAAGTTTAGCTTCCGGATTTATTCATGCATTCTAATAATTACCAACATTGTTTTTCTGGTACATACAACCTCTTTCAAAATAATTTTTTATAAAAGTAGATTGTTTAGAAATAAATGATAAAATAACACTATTTAACTCATAACCAATTTTCTTCATTTTCTTAAATTAGTAAGTCTGAGCAAAGGGTAGGCTCTAATAATTAATGACTTAATCTAAGTATTAGAAACAAGGAGGGACATCTAGTTAGCACTTGGAGAGGATGTGAAAACTATTAAAGAAAATCTACACCCCAGCATACTCAACAAGTATTTTAACCCTGACCTATTTGTCATAAAGGAGCAATTCAAATAATGAGTCTAGTACTTAGCCCTTGCAATGTAAGTTAAAATATAATTTAAAAAAATAGCTCAAACTTTGTAGGTACAGTACACGCTCGGGCTCTAATTACACTTTTAAAATTTTCAATTTGTACTATAAAGAAATATAACAATCAATAATAATGTACTATATTGAAAACTTCCACAGAACAGTTGAGCTTACCTTTGCATCTAACATCATACATTTTCTTTGTAGGCTTTAATGCTAGTATATGAACATTAATGACATGACTTAAAAATCATTATGAGAAGGGTGAATTTTAATGAACTGCATCAGTATTCCCCTAGAGGAGAATGAAACACCACTCTCTAAAAAATATAGTCATTGCTGTTGGCTAGGATATCTTGAAGTTTAGCTTCCGGATTTATTCATGCATTCTAATAATTACCAACATTGTTTTTCTGGTACATACAACCTCTTTCAAAATAATTTTTTATAAAAGTAGATTGTTTAGAAATAAATGATAAAATAACACTATTTAACTCATAACCAATTTTCTTCATTTTCTTAAATTAGTAAGTCTGAGCAAAGGGTAGGCTCTAATAATTAATGACTTAATCTAAGTATTAGAAACAAGGAGGGACATCTAGTTAGCACTTGGAGAGGATGTGAAAACTATTAAAGAAAATCTACACCCCAGCATACTCAACAAGTATTTTAACCCTGACCTATTTGTCATAAAGGAGCAATTCAAATAATGAGTCTAGTACTTAGCCCTTGCAATGTAAGTAACTGCCTAAAGCATTACATTGAAGCGCACAGTATTCATAAGAAACAAAGATATTAATTATTCAGGAGTAAAATCGCAAAGCAGTGGTTAGCAAAGAACACAATAAAGGGGAGTACTTTTTTTTATGAAAAAAATTCCGTGCTATTCAAATAATTTTCTATTACTTTCTAAAATTGAACTATATGTATTGTATGCATTGAATGTATCTGACTCATTTCTGAGCAGCACAATCTTGTAATTTAATAGTCATTAATTTCAAATGTAAAGAAATAATGTTGAGACCAAACAACATAATGCACTAGCTATACCCCAAAGATTTTTAAATTTGTCATATAGCTTTAAAAATTCAAGTATACATCAAAACTAACCATGGAATATTTAGGAAGGTTTTGCATTTATCTAAATGAGTGTTAATTACTAGTAAGTGTGAATCTATTAAGTTTTATATTGTTGTTTTTTAATTTTGTAATGAAGTTTTTGTTTGTTTTCAATTTGGGTAATTTATATTTATGAACCACAAAATGGTACAACTTCACTTATTTCAATGTTTCCCAAATTGTCATAAGTGAATATGATACATGACAAACCACCAAATTAAATTAATCATAAAATATTTAGATAGTAATGAATCTTATGAAGGAATTAATACACATTTTTCTGTTCTGTAATTTAACTTAAAATACAGATTTATTAAACTTTGGAATGGCCATTTATACTTTACAAGAATTCAATTTTGTATGTTTGTGTGTGACAGGCTAAAATATATGTATCGGTTAGGTTCTAGTCCTAGAAAGTATTCGCGATTGACAGAACTTGAGAAACACTGACTTATTTAATACATATAAGCAAATTTCAAATAATGGCATCTTTATTTGTTATGGTTGTGTAATAATAAGATAAACTTTTCGGGGTATTTTATGATGGTGTAGCTTTCTTACATTAAGTTTGAATCACAAGGTATCAAATATCTAAGATCTGGAAAAAAAAATGTTTCAGCTTAAATGTTTTAAGGTTATGTAAAAATCTTAATTCAATAAAAGTATAAAATTAATCAGTTTATTTTTTTTCCTTAACGTGTTTCAATATTGTTGTTATAAGTAAGAGATATAACCAGCTGTAGTAGAAATTGTTGAGACAAAACACTATTGGACCTAAAGACACATTTTAAACACTTGTCTTGCAACTTGTTTAAAAGGGTTCTAACAAGCCACTGGAGATTTTTGCACAAGTATATTTTTCTGATCAAATTTCTTGATAACAAAAATAGTTTATCTGTATCTTTATCAGCTATCTTGCATTAATAATATATTATTTTTAAACAAGACTTTCTAGTTCAATGAAGGGCTTATACATAAGTTTATATATGAAATAAAGTGCACTAATCAAAATCTAATATAATATTTAATAAATAAAATGATAGAATTGTAAAAAAATAAAGCACAAACAAAAGTAAAAACACTTGACACACTAATCAATATTTCAGTGTTTTTATCACATCTTCCTTGTAGTTGTAGTACTAGGAGTGAACAAGACGCTAGCTTCAGTGATGCCAACTTGGTTATGCAGAATGCTAACTTCCCCAGTGGATTTGAAACTATCTTGAGGTTCATCTATTGTTCTGTGGATAGTATGTGGTGCTAGTATTGCAACAGTGTTGAAATCTGGTCTAGTTAACGAATATTTAGTTTGGGTAATTTTCTAGGCTTAATGATCCATTGATGTGCCAGTTTCCATTTTCTTAACTGAGACCTATTGTATTGTGTTCTGTTAAATTGTTTTAACACTTTGGCAGTGTAGCAGTCTTTGAAGTTAAGGCTAGGAGTGGAGGCATGTGTTGAAACTGGTTTTTCAGTGTTCTGGATCTTGGTATTATTGCATTGTCCATTCATATGTTTTAAGTTTACGAAAAGTTTTAGTGTTGAGGCCAATATATTTTGCTGTGCATTTTTGCTATTCTAGTTGGTAAATTAGGTTATGAGACTCACAAGTGTGACCAATGTAAAGAGAATAGAAGGTAGCACCAAATGAAGAAAGATATTTGATTGGATGAGCATGTGATATCACTCAGTACACAAGCCAGCGCGCTACATACACAAAGCTATATGAAAGATAACTAAGTTGTTAAAGATCAGGTCACATTTTATAATTTTAAATAATTGATAAATCTTTAAACTCCACACCAATGTTCAATTAATGTCATTACCCTACTTATTAAAAATATATATATATATAACTGCTGTGTACTGGGTGACATAAGGACTGACAAAATCAAACTCCTCCAAGTGACGCTACCTTTCTATTCTCTTTACATTGGGTGTGACTGCCTTTGATTGGATAAATTATATAGATAGTTATGGTATTAAAGAAAGTGGTTGCTTGTTGATGTATTTGGAAGGTTTTGCAAGCTGTTTTGTTGCAAGATTGAGAACCTGGTTGTGGTTGGATGAAAGTTGTCATTTTCAATTTTGAGATTAGGGTATACCAGAAGATTTCAAATTCATGTAGGCTGCTAATGATTTCTTGAGGAAATTGTTGGTTCGGCTGGATGCTTCCAATATGTGATAACCTGGCGCTAATCCATGGTGATAAAGAAAAATCATCCCCTGAAAAGGTTTTTCAGTCTGTGTATTCATGTCAAATACACAGGAATCCACCGAGTGTCTTGACATTAAACTCGTGGAGCAATGTCTTAGACCAGGGAGGGAGATTTTCCCATAGTATTGTTTGACACATTGTCAAAAGTGTCTGTACAATTGAGAATTGATCAACAGACATTGCTTATTCAACCATTTACATGTCGAGATCACAGGTCAGACACTTTAGTATCACATGTAAACCTTGCATTAATTCACATTATTTTTACATGTAATGTTAATGCAACTGAAAAGCGTTTTTTTTCCATGACTAGTATTATTTGGCTCAACACATTTTACTTATTTTTTAAAGTTTAACCATTATTTTCGTCCAATATCATAAACACCATAAAAATTAATTTTATTAGAAAAATGTATCAATTTTTAATTATTTCATTAGCACAGTGCTGCTATTAGAGAAGAAAATAAAAGCATTAAATAAAATGAAGGGTGGGGGG
>CABFOW010000495.1:34884-58599 GCA_902141385.1 Timema californicum | reverse complement strand
CCCTTCCTTCACCTCTGACAAGACATCTTGTGAATGTGGGGAATGCCCAGCCTCCACCGTGGTTCAGATTCCACGTTAAACTGTAGGTCCTCCATTTCATCTCACAATCACCCTACCATTACACCTTAGTGTAAGTGCGTATAACCCGAATGGGTAGTAAGACGCGGCGCTAATAATAATAATTTAACTAAACATAAGGAAACATTAAGGGACTATTTGGTATGAAACAATATCTTAAATTTGAATAAAATCAACTAAACTCAGAATATTTAAGAAAAAGTCAATATTCCAATTACTCAAATTTTTCGAGCTTCGTAAAAATCTTCAGGTCGAGTTTGAGCAGCTACTCAGCTACTCATATTTTCAGATACTTGCACACCCCTGATAAATTCGTAAAAATAAAGTAGGCAAGTATTTTTAGCTTGGGTAGGAGGGCAAGTTGTTTCAAACCTGAATAGCTTTGTCAATGTCGATACCTAAATACATGTTCTATTGCTCTCATAAGTAAAGCATAAGTACAAATGAAATCATGTACTAACCGTATAAGCCACACCATGATTTTAACCATACCTAAAGTGCTAAGTTATCACCTTTCGTGAAGAATTGAATGGCTTTAAAAACTCCTTTCTTAAGTACCAACAACATACCGTAGGCTGTTTTGGGGAAAGTTTTAAGAATGTTGACAAAAAAATTATGGAAATATACTTTAATTTATTACAATGAGCTGGGATTTCTTGGTACATTTTATCAAATGTTTATAGATTTAAAAAAATTAACAATGGGGAATGTCTCATTTACTCTCACATGTATTGTGATAGTTGAACAACAGGCAACCCATTTTATCTATGTTTACAAATATAGTCTACAATTGGTAAGAATGTATAATATTATTTTATGGGATTAAATTCTAGTGAATAATAAATATACAAAAACAAAAAATAATTGCTATTACCTGCAGGTTTTTAGTAAATAGCCCATCTGCTATGACCTTGGCAGCATTTCTCAGTCCTCTAGCATAAACATCAATGCAACTGATGTAAGCAACAAGAAGATCTTTAACTTCTGTTGATCCTTCGTCGTAGAGGAACACCAATGTTGAGTCCACCAGGCTGCATTCCACCCTGAATTGTAAATGAGAGATTTACATAGTATCATATCAAAATAAAAGTTGTATTTATTAAGTAATCTTATAACACACAATAGTTAGTAGGTACAGTATGATTCTGACAGCAAGAACCTTCTCACACACACAGTTTGCTGGCAGTATGAAATTCTTCTTAACATACATTCATATGTAATGGTAATGACAAGGAAGAGGGTAAGGCCTAATAAAGCTATAAAGTTTGATGGAGTATAGCTGATAAAAGTACAAAACGTAAAATATCTCCTAAACATGATTGAGAAGAAAGGTGGAAGTAAAGAGGGAAGTCCCCTTGAAGTGTAAGGAAGTGTGTTACGAGCATACTTTGTACCCATTGTCACATATGCTGCAGAAACATGGACATTGAATGTAAGAAAGCCTAGTAAACTGGAGGACATGGGAATAAAGTTTGTGAGGAGCATTTTAGCTGTCACGAGGAGAAACAAGCTTAGGAATGAGGTTATCTGGGAAAAAGAATGAGTACAGGGAGTACATGAGATAGTAGAGGAAGCAAGACTGAGATGGTATGGGCATTTAGTGAGAATTGAAAAAGAAAGGATGCAAAAGAAAATATTGGAAGTGAAGTACATAGGAAAAAGACCGCAAGGGAGGCCAAGAAATAGGTGGGAGAAGCAGATAACAGAAAGTGTTCAAGTGAGAGGAGAAGAATGGAAGAAATTAAAGGAGTAAGAGTAGGTGAAGAACAGAGGAAGATGGAGGCATTTTATTAAACTTACCTGGCCACAGGATGGAAACAGTTTATTATTATTATTATTATTATTATTATTATTATGATACATGCATATTCCTGATATAATTTATTCACAAGCCAAAACATTTATAAAACAAATATTTATATTTAATGCCAACAAATGTTTAGTTTTTTAAATTAGCCATTTTAAGCAGAATTTCTGCTGGAGTGTATGACAACTTTTGAGTTTGTTACATTATCATGGAATATTTTCACACCTGCTCAATAACGGTCTTCATAAGAAGAGTGGCATCATGGACAGTAGGTCGAGAATATGAATGTATAGCCTCTATTGAACCAAGCATTCCATACCTGCAAAGGATGCACAAACATATATATAAAGAACAATGGTAAGTCATCACATTTAGAGTCCATCTTACAACCGATTAATAGGGAAATTAGATACACAATTATGATCGAGCTTATAAGGATATTTGGTCCAAAACGGGATGAGGCTATATAATGAGAAGTTATGTACTCTGTACTTATAACAAGACATTGGGCAGTTCGCAAGAACGTTAGTGAATGCTTAGGGAACCGATAGTGTGGTCCTGAGCACACTATCTCTCCATCTTTTAACATATGATGACATAAGCTCAGCCCATTGTTAAGATAATCAAGTCTCGTATAGGTGGCGTATTTTTGTAAGTGCGGCAATGAACTTTCTAGTTCCCAATACCATAAAATAAGTAAGTAAATTTATAATTTTAAAATAATTATTTCTTAATTTTGTTTTATTTTTAAAAATATGATAAAACCGTTCTACTGGTCTCAATAACATTGTTTTTTTAAAAGTAGAACACACAAAACCACACCATTATGTGGCATCTCGTTTAACATGTTACTCCGCATAAGCAGTTATCTTTGCTGTGAGACAGGCTTTTTTAAGTACGGTATTTGAAATATAGTCTACAATAATTTTAAAACAATACATTAATTTGTAAGGATAGGGAGTTCCCTCAACCTGCTCTTTTATACACTGCATTAAACAATATTTTTTTTAAATTTTTTATTTATTTGATGTAATTTAATATTTAATACAATTACTACATGGCTTACACTTTCTTACATTACTTGAATAATTATATTTACAGCATTTCTGTGCAGATATATTTGAATTAAATAAAAAATAATAATTTATATTCAAAGGTGGAATGTCTTGCTTTCATTTGTGACATATTTGCTTTACTATTTTTTTACACGGATTAATGGATAATGAATTAACATCTCTTTACAAATTTAGCGTGGAATTAAAACAACTCACAAACATATATGTGTTGTTTCCTTAATTTTTTTTGACTAAGTGAGCGCAGCAAGGTACTCTTCATGTATGCTTTGCTCACTGGTCCAAATTTTATTTGTGACTGTGTATGATATTGCTATTGGACCTAACTGTACGATGAGATTTCTTTCACCATAGCAACTAATTTCATGACTTACAACAACAGTGAATCAAATGGTAAATATCCGGTAGCTGCTGACTAAGCATTTCTAACTGAGTATTTCAATTCACATATACATCATGTGGGAATCTAGAAGTCAAACTGTTGAAAAAAGATGAAACAAGGAACTACTTGGACCTAATGCCTGAATAGTTTCACATTAAATGAAATTAACTTTATTAAATAAAATAAGATTAATGTGCCTCATCTGTATATTTAAATTTGTTCTTAGTCAATATCAAGATTTTAACTTGCCAATACTTATAAGGTAAGTCTATTGAGGAAAAACCACCCTCATTATATCTGACTGAGCTTTTAACGTCAACATTCCGGTAATTCACAAATAAGACTACATGAGAATTACATTTAGAGCCCTTTTCCACGATCATATTTAGCAGCGCGGTTGTTTGCAGCACTGCTTGATGATACATTATTTTAAATGGTTGTGTTTCCACGAACGTGTGAGATTGAATTAGCAGTGCTGCTGCCGCGCATAATCACCCGTCCTCGCAACTAGCCGCAGCGTTTCCTAGCAGCGCTGCCAGTGTAGGTACATTCAATTTAATGGTCCTGTTTCCATGGGCGGCATAAATACGCGCAACTTTCAAAACAAAACCATGTGGTGTTGTGCTAGTCAAATAATTACAGTATTATTTATTACTATAGAATGTCACCCCAACAATTCTTTTAGAGCTTAGATGTGGAAATTTTTATTAGTAAGCTAGAGATGCTACCAGCCGTTTGGGATTCAAAGTTATCTGAACACAGCAATAATCAAGAAAAAACAAGATCATGGAAATCATTGTGCAGAAAGTTTATTCCAAATTCAAGTATTACGTAAATACCTTAGGGAGGAGGGGAGGTCCGATCAATGCTTATGTAATACAGAGAGAGACAGAAAAGAATGGGGGAAGGTGAAGCGTGAATAAATTAAAAACTCACCTCTAGTGATGGTGGCGGGTAAAACCCAAATTGGCTACAGAACGTGCCGGTGAATACTTGAAAATGACGCTCACCTACTTACTTCTAGTGCGGTGGCGGGTAAAACCTGAACTGGCTACAGAATACGCGGGTGAAACTTGAAAACGACACTCGCCTCTAGTGACGGTGGTGGGTAAAACCCGAAAAGGCTACAGAACACGCGGGTGAAACTTGAAAACGACACTCACATATAGTGACGGTGGTGGGTAAAACCCAAACTGGTTACAGAACGCACGGGTGAAACTTGAAAATGACACTCACCTTTAGTGACGGTGTTAGGTAAAACCCACTACCTGGGAAAGGGCTCTTACTAAATGTCAAATCATAATGTGTAGAAGAATTCTAATAATATTGTATTCTTTATAATGGCAAGACATGAATTTTACAGTCGTTCGCCACACCAAGCTGCTAGACACCAGCACTAACTCTTACCACCTTTGTTTTACTTTTACATCCATACTGTTTCCAGCCTGTGGCCTGGGTCAGTTTTTTATTCGAGTCATATATTTTCCATTGTCGGCTTGGTATGCCTGTCGTAGATTATAATGGCTTATAATCTAACTTAAGAATTTATTTATTCAGTGTTTAAATATAAATAAATAAATCGAACTTAAGACTAGGACAGGCACAGCATCAAGTCCCCGGCCGATAATTCATCACTATAAAAGGCTAAACCCACCTTTCACCTATGATCAATTTTTCGCCCATGCCAGGAATTGAACCCGGGACCCCTAACTGAGTAGGCAGAGACACTACTGAAGTGATATAAGGTTCAGAGTTGTTACTATGGATCTCTCTGGAAATGGTATCAAGCCATATTGAGAGAGTGGCTGCCTTCTGTTGGCGATGATAGTGCAAACATTTGCTGATTTAGGGGATGTCATGTGGTCAGCACAACAAACCCTATAGCCATTAATCTTAGTTTTCTAGACCAGAGCCACTACTTTTACATTCAAGCACTAGCTATTCATTTGATTTAATGAGTCCGAATTGACTAAGTTCTAGACCCACTTCTTCACAAAAAAAATCTGGAAGCACCATGGATCGAACCAGGGACCTCTGGATCTGTAGCCAGGAACTTTGACCACTAGACTATTGAGGCGGTCTTACTCACACGAATCTTCCTGGTTATTGTATTTTTATTGTTATATTATTTTTTGACTGTTTGCTATTCCCAATGAGGTATATATCAATTAATAATGTAAGTAAGAAAAAAATTAATTTAGTTTTTGAGATTTAGATGAAAATTGATCTTTTTTAGTCTTTGAGTTAAATAGTGTTTTTTGGAATGTTATCTGCCTGTGACCTTCTGTAGAGCCTAGATGGTTGGGGCAGTATTTTTAAAATTTTGTTTTCAATAATATTTTAATACATGATTGGTATTGACATATAATATACAAATCATCTTAGTTTTCTAGACCAGAGCCACTACTTTTACATTCAAGCACTAGCTATTCATTTGATTTAATGAGTCCGAATTGACTAAGATCTAGACCCACTTCTTCACAAAAAAATCTGGAAGCACCAGGGATCGAACCAGGGACCTCTGAATCTGTAGCCAGGAACTTTGACCACTAGACTATTGAGACGGTCTTACACAAATCTTCCTGGTTATTGTATTTTTATTGTTTTATTATTTTTTGACTTTTTGCTATTCCCAATGAGGTATATATCAATTAATAATGTAAGTAAGAAAAAAAAAATTTAGTTTTTGAGATTTAGATGAAAATTGATCTTTTTTAGTCTTTGAGTTAAATAGTGTTTTTTGGCATGTTATCTGCCTGTGTGCCTGTGAACTTCTGTAGAGTCTAAATGGTTGGGGCAGTATTTTTAAAATTTTCTTTTCAATAATATTTTAATCCATGATTGGTATTGACACAAAAAATATACAAATCAACAGTTCCTATCTTAGAGAAACACAATTCTGAAAGAATACATTTGAAAATAGTATTCAAATATTGAGCACTTTATTCATTATTACTTGTGTATTTAGTTTGCAAAAGTGAAGATGTATAAGATGAATTGTTAACCCAAGGTGTGCAGTTCAATTTCTTCCTGTCGGCAGATTTATTAAAATTTAAAGCTTAGAGGAAACTGAATCACTTTCATTTTCTAATAATACATTAGGGACTGTCCATAAACAGCTTATGCATATGGATGGTTGCAGCGATGGTGCTCAGTGTGACGAAGGGGTTAAGGGGAGTCAGATGATGGGTTACAATTAAGCATATCGGCCAGCATTCTGTGTTAATAAACCTGAATGCATGCATGTACAAACAAACAACGATCGACTCATCGACTTCTATGTTTGAGCTTGACGAACACATATAAACATGTTTCAATAAAAGAGTTATATAGGCTCTACAATTAAAAATACTATTTAAATACAGTGTGATGGGATGGTTGTGCGTGATATAGAGATGAGGTTCACAAAATTGTGACAATGTATGACAAGGGGGGAGGGAGGAGAAGGGGCTGGAAAAAAATCCGTGTGTGATGCAATTTATGGACATACCCTTACTTAAATATCCACATATTTTAGATTGTGAATGCATCAGGTCATGTGACAAATAAATCATCCACCACAAACCATACACAATGGATGGACATATTATGTACTTAAGGAAAGATGAAAGACACACATAGATAAAACCTTGAGTTGGAGACCAGACTCGGTGTGAGAGGTACTTACGCAGATGTGAGGACCAGCTGATGTCCTGGGGCTGTGGCCAGTTTGTATTGACGCTCCAAGTTGTAGTGTTTAAGCAAGTAAAGTGAGCTCATTGGGTCAGGATTGTAGTGGTAATGTAGTTTCTGCTGGTTGGAACTTTGCTCTTTATAAACAGACCAGTTATTGTGGTATGTAGAGTCAAATAGAAGCTGTCCTCGGTACCCTAGACGATCTTTATAATCTGAAATTAGAGTCAATATTGCCAATATAAAATTTTATACAACTATGAGATCCCTATATCTAAATTTTATGGTGTTGAAATACTATGTATACCTACCATACAAGGAATTATAGTTTAGTTTTACCATACTGGTAAAAATAGTGCTTATAATTTATCAATCCAGTTAAATTTGATTTTATTATCTATGTGTTTGGTCTAATATATGTTAAGAATAATCAACTGCTTGTACCAATGATCGTCCTTTATCAATGATTAAATTTTTATTCAATTCATAACACAATGTGATTAATGATGGTTGTTCACATAATTTGTCCTGGCCCTGGAATAAAATTCAACAACGTGAAAAATAACAAGAACATAGGAATCCAGCCCAGGGGGTTAGACTTTGCATGTCCAATGCTCTATCACTAATCCACCTCAGTTTATTTTGTATCCAGGAGAGTGACCAGGACCACTATTAACCAGTTACCACCTTCAGCATGGTCTAAGGTGCTACTCTCGCAATATACTAAACTGCCGAGTACGGGGATATCGGAGTTCGATCCCAGTCGAGTGTACTGGGGGTGAGTTTTACTAAATTGTTTTTCACTCTCCCTCCATGCAAATGTGGGTACACTTCTAAATTAAACCTTGCGAATCATTAGCATCAAGTGTAATTGGTACATAGACATACAACTCTAATTGGTAGTAAGATGCGGTACTATAAAAAAAAACTAGTTTCCACAATTATACTTAAATCATTAAATAGTGAAAATTGGCCTAGGTTACAAAATGGACCATGTAGGCTAAGTGGTAGATCATTGATGGGCAAAGTCAAAGGTCATGTGTTCAATTAATGTGTCCTGGTTATCATTTTTCATTTATTTGAGTATTTTTTATTAGATATTAGCAGAAGTACTCGGGCAACACCCTTTTTTTTTGCTTCAAACAGACCAAAAAAAACTCTTCATTTTATTTATTACAACCTAGTTTTTAGTGAATTAAAGAAATATATAATAAAAAATGTAAAATTCCATTTTTGAGGTGTTCATTTTCGTGCACAGGGGCTACGAATTTTAAAACTGCCCTCCACTTTCATTAGATATTGTGCAATGCTCATGACAGACAAACTCTTGATTTTATTAATATAAGATTTCAGATCTAATTTTATTATAAGTACATTATAAATGATTTTATAAAATACATTTAAAGATTTAGTATAGCTAGGAGTTGTGACTATATATTTGGGAGGTGCATAACTAATTAATTATATTAATATAAATACTAAAACAACTGTATGGTAAGTAATATATCTGGAAATGTGTTGAACTTTGGTAATTTATTGGAAATCATGTGAGTTTAATCTGGATCACAATGTTATATGCTGGACCACATTAGAATTCATATCATTACATAGGAGTCCTTCCCTCATATTGTTGAGTTGTATTAGAACAAAGTGTACAACTATTACAATCTTAGTTTATAATGACTCAATTTTACACTTTGTTTTGCTACCACAAGAATGTAGATCTGTTACAATCCATAGTATGAAAGTGTCAGTTTACATTAATAAACCTCAATAGCATTTATGGGTATAGAAAAATATTGTGACAATGTGGATAGAAAGAAAGTATGGAAAGCAAGCAATAGAGGAGATTAGAATATAAAGAGGAGTGGCTAGGAGAGTAAGGAATATGTGTGATGGTAATGTGATTTGTGTAAAGACGAATAAAGGGTGGACACATTGGTTCCAATTAAAAATGAAGTCAAGCAGGGAAGTGCCCTCTCACCATTACTATTTTTAATGGTGATGGATATTATCATGAACAACGTGGCAAGGAACCTGGGTGAGGAGAAAATGAAAGCAATGATGTTTACAGATGAATTGATGGTATAGGGGGAAAGGGAGAGGAAGTACAGGAACAGCTGTGGGAATGGAATGAGGAGGTAAAAAAGTGTGGAATGAAATTTAGGATGGCAAAAAGTGAAGTGGTGGTGATGACAAGGCAGAGAACAAGGCCAAGAAAGGTGATAGAACTGGATAGAGTAGATTAAAATAAGCAAAGAGTGTGAAATATCCGGGTAGTGTGATTGAGACAAAACAGGGTGGCAGAGAAGATATAGTGAGACGAGGGAAGTAGGGAGAGGTATTCCATAGGTGTGTTGGAGACCTATGGAAAAGAGAAATGCCCCTAAAGTGTAAAGAAGTGATGTATAGAGCGTACTTCATACCCATAGTTACATATGCAGCAGAAACTTGGACTCTGGATATAATAGAAACAAGGGAAGTGGAGATCATGGGTATGAAGTTTTTGAGGAGCATGCTAGATATAACCAGAAGAGATAGGATTAGGAATTATGATGTAAGGTCAAGAGTTGGGTTACAGGGGGTACATGAGATATTTAAGGAAGCAAGGATGAGATGGTATGGACACGTAATGAGGATTGAAAGGAAGAGGATTCCAAGAAGATTAATGGATATGAAGTATGTAGGGAAGAGACCGCAAGACAGACCAAGGCAGAAATGGGAGGAACAGATAACAGCAAGCGTGCAAGTGATTAGAGGAGAGTGGAAGAGAGTGCAGAAGGATGAATGGTGGAAGGACAAAGGGAGAGGGAGGCATTTTACTAAACGGACCTGGCCACAGGCTGGAAACAGTTCATAATGATGAAGATGAATACACCATATCAGAGCTTATTGACCAAAATATTATGTACGAGATTACGCTCAAACCAGAAAATGTAGTGAAGTACAGTTTTCTGCATTCTTCATTTAACAACACCAAAATGAGAATCGGTGGAATAAGTTTTAATTTTAGAATAATTATGTTTCAATGTTGTTAAGTATTATTTTTATTATGGTAAAATAGTTTCACTTGTTTTAGTTGTACTGTCTTCCTATATAAAAATACAGGAAACCGCACTACAATATAATGCCTTAATTGAGTTGTATCAATTACTTATGTTACATGTCGAGCAAAATGTATACATAAAAAGCACTTAAGAACTGTTCTATAACAGGCTAAACATCTCCAAAGGAATCATATTTGATTATCAGTCAGATAAGTAAAAGTGGAAATTTATCAGGTAAATTAAAAGTGGTTTAGAGTCCATACTAGTCAGTCCCAGATATTGATAAGAAATATTCATAAGGTACCGGTAGATAATAAGAGTAATTATGTAATAAAGTGAAAGTTAATTTATTGAGTGACCCTATCTAACCTGCAGTCATCTTGAGAAGGCGTGAATAGTTGCGAAGTTCTCGTGGCAGGTCTGTGTTGAGAAGAGTATTGTAACCCTCGCGCCAACCACGGAACATGAAGCACTCTGCGCCCAACTTGAGGGCCAGTTCTAAGCTCTTCTTCAGCTGTGAGCCTGCATAACCTACCACCTGGGCATCACTACTAGTGGCTGCTCCTTGTACATACCTACAGGCATTTACCAAGCAAAAGGAATAGTTAACTTTTTTTCATTTTAGGCAGGACTTTGCTATGTCCAAGATGAATGACATTCTCATTGGGATCTCCTAAGGTTTGTATTCAAATCTCTTAGCAAAGCCCAGCACAGATTTATCTGATTGCCAACCCTTCCTTCACCTTTGACAAGACGTATATTAATCACAACTTGTGAATGTGTGGAATGCCAGGCCTCCACCACCGTGGCTCGGATCTCACGTTAAACTGTAGGTCCTCTATTTCGTTTCACAATCACCCTAACATTGCACATTAGCGTAAGTGCGTATAACCCGAACGGGTAGTAATACACAGTGCCAAAAAAAAGTGAATAGTCTAGACAAGTGATAGTATTTTGTGGGGGGGAAAAAAAAACATAAAATGTATACAAGAAGTTACCTAGGTTGAGAATGTAGGTTGGCCGACACCCATAGTGGTCTAACACTACTTTTCTGCTGTAGTTCCAATATCAGCTCAGTGATCTCATCAAGATTGTGATGAGTCTCATCAATAGTATCTCCTTCGGGAGCTATATCCATGTCACTCAAAGTCCAAAACTTGTTTCCTACATAAACAAACATTCACATATTGGGTCCGAGAGAATACATGAGCCCATTTTTTTTTTAACAGATTTTACATTTAATTATTATGTTGATTTATACACACACAACTATAGTTATCTATACTAATGTGTGTCCAAATTCACATCAATGAGATAGAATAATTTTTTTTTAATGTTTGTAATAAATTAATAAATATAAATAAAACAATCAAGAGAGTTAGATAAACTGTTAGTTACAACAAAAATGTTATAAATTTACAATTTAAAAATCCAATATTTTTTAGCTCAAAGTTGTGTGAAATATTATCCATTGCCCTTTTTATCAGACATTGTTCTATGTATCAAACTAGCACAAACGTTGGTTTTTTTTCGTAGTGTCTTTGGTCCTGTTTGAGATATACACACCTACCACAAATCAAATAACAATGTGTAAATAAGAGTGGTCATGTAAATTGATGGCATTATTTAAGAATATATTGTCAGTAGCTTACACTGTTATTCAAGATGACACTTTTAACACCTTAATTTATATTTGAAACTCAATTTTTTTTATTGTTTTGTTAAAGTAAATAAATATATATAAATAAACACATACACATATATATAAGTGTGTGTATAAAATATATATAAATATATACAAACACATACAAACACATACACATATATATAAGTGTGTGTATATACTTTTGTACTTAAGCAAAAAACAAGAGTGTTCTTAGTTTATGTGCACGTGTGTGTATATATACGTACATACACACACACACACACATAAAATCCTATTTTCATAGGAAGGTTCTTATCTGACACCTATAAAAAAGTTCTCGATTTCTATAATCATATGTCAAGTCATGTGCTTTTCATCTATCACTTTTGATAGGTATTATAAATATCTATGATATGAAAAAAAACACTCGTAATATGAGTAACTATTTATAATTTTTTGCCGTAGAATATCTGTATCTAATTACTTAAAGGGATCACAATAGTATAGGTATTCAAGAACAAGAATAAAAAAAATCTTTTTGGTTAGTTGAAAGAATTTGTTTTATAAATAGAAACCTTTTTATTAATATATATAATATTAAACATCATTTTTGGCTGAAAAGAAACTATGCTAGCTAGATTTCATTAGAGCCTTATTTTATAATATTTATTTTTAAATAAAGCAATTTAATCACTACATGTATTCTCACCAAGTTTATTGTAGAATTCAAAAGCTGCCCTGATACGTCGCTTGTAATTATCAATCGTGTGTGTGCCATCATCCCACGATCGCTGGAATGTTGGTTGGCCGTAATAGTCTGATCCTGAAAATGTTTTTATGTAACATATAAGAAGCTAAAGCAAAAATAATTTGAAGATTGTAAGACTCGCTAGTATGAGCTTCCATCTTAATATTTGTCTTAAAAGTTCTGGTGAAAACTTAAAAAGATTTCTTTTAAGTTTACCAGCAAAAGAAATATGACTATGTTTTCAGACAATACATTTTAATTTTACCAATATATGTTCATGTATACCTGTGTAACAAAAGGCATGCCAAAAAGATATGGAAGGTCGGATCCACTCCTCCATTGTTTTACCATGGATTCTTTCAGTGGCATTGTAGTAATGGAAACAGAGAGTATCTTCCGGGCCAGAATCAGGGCGAAATTCTACACGACCGAGTCCTAATGCAAGACATTATAGAACTCAGAGCAAATAACCAGATTTTATTCACATTATACACTTGTTGACTGCTCGACAGCATTGTAATCTGCTAGCTCAGAATAAAATGCATTATATTTAAGTAAATATTGTTGCAATAGTAAAGATTTAAATCAATCAAAGGAAACATAGTATGCTAAAAATAAATATATTTTAAGACATATGTGTGTATATATATGTGTGCAGCCATAAATATAAACGGCGAGGGGCTGTAGCCAAAATTAAATTTCGAGGGTCAAAGGGTTGTAAGGAGTTTATTTGAGGGGTGGGGGTTGGAAGAATCACGCCTCCTTACATCCACAGGCCGTGAAAATGTATGCTTATTAAACACCTCTGGAAGCTATTTGAAGTTTTTTTATGGTATTTAAGGATAGCAATTTAAATAGTGGTTTTTAGGACTGCGTCTTACTACACGTTCGGGTTACATGCTATTTACTAATTACACTAATGGGCGAGGGATTAGGAAGGTTTTAATTGTGAGGAAGTGCACCTTCATTTGTGTGGAGGGGGAGTGGAAAACTATTTAGGAAAAACCACCCTCAGTGCACCCGACCGAGATCGAACCCCGAACTCGTCTTTGGCAGTGCAATCCAACACGAGAGTAACGCATTAGACCACGTGGCTACCGAAGCGGGTTTAAATAGTGTTGTGTACTGTAAACTACTTTTTTGGAATTTATAATAGGTAGATATAAAATCACTCAAACATACTAAATCTCTATACTACTCTTTGGTTCACACAAAAAAAAGGACGAAAAAAGTTTAGTAAAATGTTTAAAAAGTAGTTTTAGTTCGCAGACAAGATTTATTTTGAAAAATTTATTTATAAGCCATTTTTTTCAGTCCTATTGGATCTACTGAATTTTATAAATATAAAGTTCATAGGATTTGTTTTATCTTATTATGTCGAATATACTAATTATGAGTGTTAGAAAGATATTGTACTACATCATCGGCTCTTGTAAAAAATAAACATTTTTTTTATATAGCTATGTTAAATACTCGCATGAATGTAAAGAACCAAACATTTTGGCACTTTAAGACACTTATCATTTCAAAATGATTAGTTAAAAACTGGAATTGTACAAACCAGGAAAGAATTCGTTTGTGTCTGCATTCCTCCCAATCTCCTTCACAGTCTTCTGCCGCTTGTTGGTGACTTGTCCATATACTGCCATCGTGTGAATAGCGAAGAGGAGAAAGCAACTATTCTGGTTAGAGTCAGAGGTAAAAGTGAGGCAACAACAGCATGATCACAGCTTACTAGGTGGGGGAGGGTAAGGAGCATGTAGCAACCTGTATTCATCTCACATCAACAAGGGCTTAAGTTACATGTCATTAATATGGTTCTTCAACCCAAGATTGTACATACTGCCATACTTGAGAGAACTTGCTGTTACCTATAGTCCTTTTTTCCCCACTGCATTTAAATAGCCTTCCTGGTTTTATTGAGTTATAGGCTTAAATTATGGTAGATAAAGTCTGGGGTCCTTTTGTGATTCATATACAAATTGTGGTCGAGGATAGTCAATAGATTAGTGATTCATTTAAATAGCCATGCTTTGGTGATGAAGACAATTACTTAAGTGCTAGTCTTAAGAGCCCATTTAACCCCATGGATACTAACTGTAATAAATCTCGAACCAGACGTCACACCGTGGTCCAGTTTTCTGTGTTTTATTTCATAAACATGGAAACCACTGAAATATTTTAATAATATATTTTTAAATATAGATCAAACTCAAAAAATAATTATTTCAGAGTGAAAAATTTACTAAACGGATCCCAATATGAGTTTTGGTTCAAATTGTAATTGTGTATCTATTTTATTTTTTATTTATTTGAGATATTTAATGTGCACTTTCTGAATCAACTTATTATATCAGCACACAAGATCTTCTAGGAGCGGGAGCGAAAGGGCCTACCAATTTCTCCAGGAACGATATTCTCACATACCTTCCAGGATTCTTTTACATGGCACAATCAACAAGGGACCGACGACTTTACTTCCCTGCTGAAGAAGGTTGTGCTACAGATTTTTATCGATAAAAAAAAATCTGTCAACCTCAGTTGGGTTTGAACCAAATGTGTATATAATTTCTCAGTTAATCAGTAATGAGATGAGATGGGCTCTTACTTTAAAAAGTCTGAGGTGTTGTTCTTGGTGATGAGTTTGCATGTTAACTTTGCCTTGTTCACTTCAAGATAATATTTGGGCGAGTTCTAGATTGATCTGTTCCATGTGTTTGTGTGTTACTCTCGAAAGGTTCGGTTCTTCACAGGGGGCGGGGGGAGGAGGAGGGGATCAATGAGACCGATACAATGACTGCAAACAAGCTGGACTTAGTGAATGGATAGAGCTAGGGCAAATGCCAAGACCTGTTTGGACTGTTAGCCAGGCCTGCTGCACCAAGTGTGAGGCTGTTGCTGTCATGGGGTCCCCTTGAATTGCGGACAAATTTTTTTGAATAAAATATGTTCAAATTTTACTTGTAAATTACAAACCATTAAAATATAATCTGCTTCAATGGCTGCATGGCCAAAGGCGTCAATATCATGTTATACTAGACTGCCGATGATAGGGAGATCAGGGTTTGAATACCAGTTGGGTGTATTGAGGGTGATTTTTTCAAAATTGTTTTAAAATCTCAGTCCCTAAAAATGTGGGTACACTTTCTATAAATTATATCTAACTCACCAGAGTAATTACTACATATGTGTATAACCTGAATAAGTAACAAGACACAGTATTAATATAAACAAAAAATAATAATAATAATAAATACAAATTGTAATCTAACACAAAACCAGATGCTTCCTTACTAGCAACCAATGTAGAATAGTAAGACACTGGTTTAGAGAATGTTTTCTATATAATGATTTTAAATATTAAAATAGTGTGGTGGTGTCCTATTTAGATGAACTTGCGCCTCTTTTACTGTGACTACTCAAAACTATCATTTTACTGAAACAAAGATGGTGTTCCTTCAACCGTTAAAACAATCCTAAAGCAGTTTTTGGTCTCTTATTGTTGAAAATGTTGGTAACACAAGCACGATTCTGTATCAAATGTCTTCTTGTTCTTAAAAATCATGTTTTTACCCCAAAAAAACTTAAAAGAAACTGGATAAGCAACACACACACACACATTATGGAGACATTCTATATCATATGTCAAATACTGTTATTTTATACTTCACCTTTTTTAGTATACCTTAGTGACAAAAATATCTAACTAGAAGGAATGGGATGGTTTTAAAGAAAAATCACCACAGTTTGTCTAGTGAGAATATAGAAAATCTCACAGCGGGGGGAAAAATTCTCCGGTTTATCCATAAATCAGCCTGCTTGTTCAAAATCAAGCGAATTATTGAGCGGCTAAATCCACTTGATTTTAAGTTTTAGAGAATTTTTATAGAATGTATCCCCATAAAATAAAACTACTATTTGGTTGAACAGCACTCATTACAGCCTGTTAGCCAAGTTAGATCAAAATCTATTGAGAAAAATGGTGTTTTTTCTTTAACTTCCTTGTCTTGGAGATGTGGGCTGGTTTCATTCATCTGCACTGATGGGCACATGGATCAAGGTGTCAGTTTTAGTCTAGCTTGCCAGTGATGGGTAGCGAGTTCAATATGGCAGTGTGCACCAAGGTAATTTTTTTTTCCTAAAGTTTCTCACCTCCCCTTACACAAACATTGGTACATACATTCCCTCTAAATTTTACCATCCTTCCTTCTCTTTAGCCTATTAGTGTAAATATGTAGATTTCCTAAATGGGGAATATGATATGGTGCACGAAAATAATGATTTATATATAAATAAAAATAAAATTATATGAAATAAGATGCATAAAAGATTAAAAATACATGCCTAATGGCCAAGAAATAAATGAAAGCAACGTAGATTACTTAAAAATAATGTAATTTAAGCAAAAATGATGGCTTGTTTCTATCAAGGCTATCTATATATTTAGTCTCTTTCCAGTGTTTACATTTACAAATGCTATTAAATAGATAAGGAAATTCATAACCCACTGAAAGTGTTTCTAACATCAGCTTTATCCTGTTGTCTTGGAACAAATTTTATTGTGTGAAGAGTTTGTTAAAAATCATAATGTTCCAAGATTGTGTTTAGAATGGAAAAGGAAGTAACAGATGAATGTGATGAGAGTATACATGTATAGCAATGTTTGATTAATTAAATAATGAATTTAAAATTAAGACAAATCAATGCTAGCAATGCATCCCAAGAAAATCAAACAGAAGATATAATCTTAGTCCCAATGATACAAAAAAATAAAATTAGTCAAAACCAAAATAATCTCCAAGCTATTTTTTGTGCATCACGTCTTAGTACTCGTTCGGGCTATCAGCATATTTACAATAATGGGATTTGGGTGAAAAATGTAGGATTCACAGGAAATTTATCCACATTTCCATAGAAGGAAAGTAAGAAACCATTTAGAAAAAACACACCCAGTAAAACAGCACAACAGCCGACCTCCCCATCACCCTCAAAACAGATCAGATGAGGTTAAGGACTTACATTGTGTGCCCACTCATGTGGCTATCTGGAAATAAGACCTATAATTTCCTGCTGTTATTTTTCCTAATGTTTGGGAGTAAATTTTAATATTGTAGGCAAGGTTTATTCATAGTAAAACTATGTTGATATAAAAGCAAATCTGTTTAATGATGCCAACTTTAAAGGAAAAACCAATGATATTTGTTTTAAGTGGAAATATCATTTGGTTAAACCTATTTACTTGAGTTGGGTCGGATCCACTATTTTATGAATCAGAATCTCTAATTTAATCTTCAAATCATGGAATAAAACATGGAACAATAATTAACATAGGAAGAAATATAAAGGGTGGGTAGTAATTTGCAAATACAGATTGTACCACATGGTTAGGTGGGTAGATATAGGTTGAAAGCACCCTCTGCAAAAAATGTATTATTCCCATACTTTTTGAGAAAATTACATTTAAGTTAGAGAGGAGTGATGTGGCAACACTGTGCCTGAAATTTCATAGTTACTGGTGATATGATGTATACAGGAAATTCGAGGTCAGTGCCGTGTAAGCAGCAATGAACTAAACACATGTAGAATACTGGGATATGCCAATGGCCATGGGAGAATCTCACAGTCAAGCCAAACCTGTGGTGTGATTGTATGCTGATCACTTTCCTGGAAAACGTTAATATTTGGGGCCGGCATTGTTGGGGATGCGATTGTGGGCCCCTATTTGCTACCAGATTGTTTGAATTGCCACAAATACTGTTTGTTCCTCGACACGGTTTTACCTGGACTATCGGTGGGCGTACCATTGCTTGTGCGGCAGAGGATGTGGTATCAGTATGACAATGCCCCTGCACACTATGGGGATGAGTGCTGCAACTACTTAATGCAGTCTACTACAAACAATGGATCAGGCGTAGGGGGTCAGTGGAATGGCCACTAAGGCCACTGGACCCCACACCACTTGATTTTTTCTTGTGGGGGTCACCTCAAAGCTCTGGTGTATCCATATGACATCCCCCTGAAGTCCCCCCAGGATATTGTGGCACAAATCCATGCCACTTTTACAACAGTTGACGTTGACATAAGTTAGCTGCATGCACATCAAATCCATACGTCGTTTGGAGCTATACATAGCCATGCAAGGATCAACCTTCAAACACCTATTAGGAACTAATATATAAGTTTGATGTAAATTTTAGGCACAGCATTGTCACATCACCGCTCTCTAATGTCAATGTTATTTTTCTCAAAAGGTGTGAGAAGGAATTTTTGTAAAATATGTTTAATACTTATATTTACCCATGTAATCATGTGGCAGTGTCCATATCTGCAAATTACTACTCTCCCTGTATAGTAAAATAATATAAGACACAAAAAGTAACTAAATGTTAAATTACTGGTCAATGGGGACTGGTTGTTAAGTTCATCATATAGTTAAAATAAATTCAGAATTACCAATAAGCATTATTAGAGCTCTAAAACAAAAATTTCACTCGAATAATTGAAAACATTTTTTTAAGGCTTAGAGTCTCAAATATATAATTTTCTTGAAACCTTGAATATCCTTAAGGATTCGAGGGCCCATTCCTACTATTTACTCAAAAATATAAAGTGAAGAAATTCACTTTGTCAAGTTAGAATCTTACACTAAGTACACCAATTATTTTACTGCAAAATCCTTTATAGATATGTAGTTTTCCAATGAATGTGGTACAATTTTATATTATTTATTTTGCAATAATATACAAATATAATTTTTCCAATATGTTACAGCTATAGTAGTTCTATGAAAAGTAGATCACGCTTCCGCCATGTTTTTAAGTTAAGTTTCTCTTTGGTTATCATATTGAAATATCTTATAATTTCTCCTTGGATTTTAAGAAGATATCTTTCCTTGGCGATAAAGTTAAAACATCATACAAATTAATATTATATTCAATAGAACATTATATTGCTAGAGAATTACCATTCTTCATGTGGTTTAAAACACAAATCCCAAAATAGATTTTTTTTATAAAGTTCATATACATAGGTTTAGTCTAGGTTCAAAGAATGACCATGACAAATGTTAAAATTGGTACCTGCATGGTATAGCAAGCATTTGTATAGTGAACAAACAAAATGCCAAATGGTTGATTTAAAACAGGACCTCATTATGCTTGGCCAATTACAGACAACTTTTTAGTAAAGACAAAGGGATATTGACATATAGAATGGAGTTTAAGGCAAAAAAAATCAATTATGCTAGACCAAATCATAAATTATTAAAAAAGCACAATAAGATAACACAATATTACTTTTCAAAATATTTAATAACAATTAATTAATACATTTTATTGTTTTATAATTGGTTCATTAGTATATTTATATCTAGTATTATAACTAAGGGTCAATAATCAATTAATCTAGAGCAAATCATAAATTATCAATGCACAATAAGATAACACACTATTACTTTTCAAAATATTCATTAATTAATACATTTTATTATTTTGAGAATTCATTATTTATTTACAATTATTTAGACTAAACATTGTAACAATTCGTGATACAAATTAAGCTTGGCAGAATGCACATGCAAGAAAGAGGTGGGAGGAGCATATAACAGAAAGTGTTCAATTGATAGTATAAGAATAGAAGAAATTAGTGGAGGAAGAATGGTGGAAGGAAAGAGGAAGATGGAGGCATTTTACTAAACTAACCCAGCCACAGGCTAGAAACAATTGATGATGATGATATGATAATGTATATTATATTTGTGTGATTCATATTTAGTATTATAAATAGAAGTCTGCGAGCTATAGTTTTTTTAATTTGAGTCACTCTCGAACAAGCTTTTAATGAAGCTCTCGAGTGTCAAGTTGAGTTGAGCTCGGCCTTAGTAAATATATTCAGTTTAATAAGTAATTTTTAAAAATCTCCATACAGCAAGCAATCAATATCTACCAAGCAGCCGCCGTATGTTGGCGAAAATAGTTTCAACATTTGCGGATCAAGGGTATCATATGGTTAGCACAACAAACCTTCCAGCTGTTAGTCTCAGTTTTATAGACTGGAGCCGCTGCTTCTCTATTCAAGTAGCGCTTCATTTGTCCCCACGAGGCCGAGTTTGACCCCATTCCAAACCCTACTACTACACAGAAAAATCTGAATGTGCAGGGGGTCGGGCCAGAGATTTCTGGACTTATATCCGGGATCTAAAACCAGTTATTAAAAAACGTTTTTAATTAAATATGATCCAGATATTTTAAAGATAAGTAATGTTTTAAAATCTAAAATAAATTATTTTTAATCATTAAAAAATCAAGCAATAACAATAATTGATAAATTGTTAGACTAATATTTAAATATACTGTAATAGGAACCAGACAAATTAATTATGACTCATTTCAATGTCAATAAGGACAGTTTAAAAAAAATATTTGTGGGTATAGGTTAGGACAGGGGTGTCAAACATACGGTTTGCAGGCCAGTAGCGTTTAAACCAGCCGGCACCGAAATATGAAAGAAGAATAGGAATGCAACCCACGATGTATTTTGAGTTTAGGACTGGATTTGCCTGTGTGTTGAAACCATTCATTGAGGGAGGGATTTTAAAGATTGTTTGATAACTGCTGCAGGACTGGTATGTCCAAATCTGAAACAAATATTTTCAAACTATATCCTCTCAAGGAAAACTGTTGCAGCTTGCATCACTGATATTCAAGTAATATCAAAGAACAAGCTAATAAATAGGACTGGGAGTTTTATTGCTTTTTTTTACAGTCATCGATGAAACTACCGATATAAAAGATGTGACACAGCCGGCTGTATTTTTTTCGTGGCATGGACAAAAACTTAAATATAACTGAGGAACTTCTAAAAATAATTCCCTTAAAAGACACTACCACTTCAGAAGATTTTTTTGCTTTAGAAACAGTGATAAATGATACAAGTCTTGATTGAAAAAAAAAATCAGCCTTATTACTAACAGGCGCTTCTTCTATGGTGGATTCAAAAAATGGTGTGGCTATGAAATTAAGAGAGAAACTAAGTGTGTTGGTCTGCCGTCTGATTACATTGTATCATTCACCAAGAAGCTTTGTGCGAAAAAATATATTAAAATGTACATGATGTAAGCAGTTTTACAAACTATCATGTGTTCATGCGTGCTATCATCATCACTTTGCAGCTTTTTTGAAAGAAATTGGTGAATAATATAGGCCTACAGAATTACCTAATCATTCCAAAGTTTGGCGGTCGAGTCAGGGCACAGTTTTAAAACAATTTTTTGAACTGAAAGATTTTATAGAAATATTTATGCCCGAAAAACTATTTTTCAATGAATTTAGCTACAAGACTTGGGTGATAGATACAATTTTTTTGGTTGATATTACACAGCATCTTAATTCACTTAATGTTCAACTTCAAGGAAATGACCAATTCATCACACAATTATCCAACCATGTTAAATAGAGCCTTCCAAACCAAACTTAAAACTGTGGGAAAACGAGTTTGCTACCAACAACTTTACCCACTTCCTTACGCCTAAAACAAATGTGGAAACTCATTATGATAAGGCCAACCTCAATAATTATGTTAAACCAACTTATGTTCTCCAAAAAGAGTTTGGAGACAGATTTAAATATTTACAACAGAAAATTTTTTTGTTGCATTATTCTCTGCTACATTTTCAAGACACATGAAAGTGTTTCTACGGGAGTTTTACTTGAAGTATTTGGATGATAATTATCCCACAATCAAAATGAACACAGATAAAATACTATCAATGTTTGTAAGTACATACATTTGTGAAGAGTTTATCTCCCTTTTAAAATTGAATAAACCCAAGCCAAGAAATCAGTTTACAGATGAACATTTATAAAGTACAATGAGGATTGTTTCAAGTCAAAATGTTTCACCAGATTTTGATAGTTTAGCTAAGTGAGAAGTTATGCCAGATCTCCAACCAACATTAGATTTGATAAATTACTATCCTGACATTTTATTTTAGATAAAGATTTTTGAATTTTGGACGAAGGTTATCATTACTGTATTTGTGGTAGCTATTTATTTTTTGTTTTAGAAATTGTTAGTAATATTGTAAATCAACCGTTAAAATAGTAATTTTTTAATTTGTCCTTTGCATAGTTAGTAAATGGAAATATATTTGTAGATATCAGTATACTTTAAAAAATAAAAGTGGTAAGAAGAAGAAAAAAGGATAAGCTTTTTCATTCTGTATATTTATTTAAAATGTGTTGCATAGTTTTTAAAAAAAACATGTGTGGCCCACAAGTCCCTTTAAATGATATAATATGTCCCTCTCACCCGTTTTAAGTTTGACATCCTGGGTTAGAATGTTCAGAGTTAGCACTTTTTATTAATGTAAACAGCTCTTTAAAGCCTGTCCATCTGAAGTGTACCTAATTCACTGTGTGCCAGCCTCCAACCAGAGAAATAAAGTTAAACATTTATGATCTTCATTCTGTACAAAGTAGAAATTTGCATTAAGGTGTACTTTAAACAGTCTCGCACTAAGTTAGTTGTTCTAACTGAGCCTTTCTACATCTCCTTTATGCCTCATGCTCTCCTCCATTCAACACCAGTTTAATCAGATGCTGGCCTCGACATTATAATAGATAGCTGTGCAATACACTTTTTGTTGGATTCTTCCTACCTCTCTACCTCCACCCCCTTAGTTTCAACCAACCACATCCACACACACTGAGAGAAGAGTAAACAAAGAGTAATTCATCACTAAACTAAATATAAGGCTAAGAAATAACCTTTTTCAAAGAGCTTGGAATTTCAAGGCCATAAATATTTCGGGCCGCAAGCTTGGCTCAAAGTGTGAAATAAGTACTCGCAGAGCTCTAATTATAACATAAATATATATACATATATTAAAAAACAAAAGTTGTGATGATTTAATCCAACCCTGATTTTTATAAGAAACTCACGTTCGACCCCTAACATTGAATAGACAACTAACACTGAATGAACGTCACTAAAATTAGGGATTATACACATATGTATTATTTTAATTAATTAATTAATATTTAGCACCGCATCTTACTACCCGTTCGGTTTATACGCTTTAGGTACTAATTACGCTAAAGGATTAGGAATTGCAAAGGTTGAATTAGAGGAAGTGAACCCACATTTGCGTGGAGGGAGAGTGGAAAACCATTTAGGAAAAACCACCCCCAGTTCACCCGACCAAGATTCGAACCTCAATCTCCTCGTCCTCAGCAGTCGAGCTCAACACGACAAGCGCATTAGC
>CABFOW010000495.1:0-31969 GCA_902141385.1 Timema californicum | reverse complement strand
AGGTGGAGGTGCTATTTTTTTAATAGTTTTATGTCTGGTGCAGGTAGCCTCTCCTTACCTCCTTAAAAATTATGACTATGGAGATCGATAAGGTAAGTTTTGTTATTGCTATTATAATGCTTGCATTTCTTCTGCTAACTGGCCCTTTGATATAGTGCTCAACACCTGGTCACCAAACTAATGGTCTCGTTTTCAGTGCCTGGCTGGTACCGTGGGTATTTTCCCAAAAGGGAAATCATCCCAATGGTCATTAAAGTCTGGTTGATTAGGATTAAGTTGGGTTAAGAATTTCTTCTGGTTCCACAGCCTCATATTCACTATCATCACCTGATCTCATTGAGACACGAAAAGAGCCCTCATTGAAAGGATGTACAATTAGTACATTCAAGTGTCCCCTGGACAACGGTTCATTAATATTGGCTAATATTTCCACAAGCTGGCTTCAAGTGATGTAGCTCAGTGGGTAAAATAATTCCCGGGAAAAAATAGAACCAACATTACAATCAAGGACCATCTATCATGTTATGTTCGTATTTAATTTTCATTAAAAATATTATTAATTTATTAAATTTAAATTAACCTTATCTTCCATTAAGTAGATGGATACCAGATATTCAATCACTTTTATTTTATAACTACCTTACAACACAACTGAGTGCCATTTAATAACATAGCCACACTACATATAAATGAGGAATATATGTATCCCTAAATAGATTTAAAAGACATATTTTTAGTGGAGAATCATTATGATAATCAAATTATGTACCAAATACACCTTCATTACCCTTATTTGCATAAAGAAAGGCCTGTTACCTAAATTCTATTATTTGAAACAACACCCATTAGCTTTTGTATCATATGTGAAAATATTTTTAAAGTCCAATAGTGCTTTTTTTGAGATTTTTAGGAACTAAAATGGGAGAGGTACAAGACATGCACACTGGATCAGTTGAGAAACGTTTTGGTTATTCTTAAGGACAAGACTGTGGTTCACTTTTATTTATTCAGATTAGTTTTAATATTTTAATTTTTATTATATAGGTATCTATTAAAATTCCCACCATGAGTTTTTCATTTGATAATTTTAGAATTTATTTATATTAACAACTATGCTTGATTAAAAATACATAATTCTAATGTTTGCATTAGGACTAGGTTTTTAATTTGGATCATATCCAAAACCTTACTCAAAGCTTGTTAGACAAAGTATTATTTAGTTTTTATTTGGAAAAAACACTATTTAAAAATGAATAAATATACTTACTTTGAGTGGGCATATTTTTTCCCATAACATTTTTTTACAAGATTACAGAATTAGAATTTATTGTTACTACCTAAAAATGCAACCAAATCGAGAGCTTTTGTCCCTTTTCCTCACTACTCAAAAGTATTTTTTTGAAATTCACCTTTACATTTAACTTAATTAAAACCATCAATATATTTTTTTACTGTAATGAATGGGAAGGCTAAGTTTGAACTAAAATTATTTTAAAAAATAAATATAAATTGGAAATATTATTTTAATTTTTCCCCCCTGTTTTCCATTGTGTTCTTGCGAGAAATTGTCATTTCTTGCCCGAAAATTTTTAAAAGTCCAAATGTAATTTCCTGCACAGGACTTACATAAACTTGGCTATTTTCATACAAAAGAGTGTTACAACCTCTCTTCGCCACTATCTAATGTTTTACAACATAATTTTTTCACAAGAGATTTGCGTGTTGTGCAAAGCTACTTAACATAAACCCCATCCTTGACTTGAAGAACCTTTTATAGAGTATTAAAAAATTACTCTAGACCAGTCAAGATTGATAAAAATTTACCATCTCTAGCTCCCAGCTTCTAAAATGACACCACATGTCAAAAATAGGATCGGAAAAACACACAATTTGCTGTAAAAATAGATAAATGTAACTATTTTAGCAGTTGGAAAAGGTTCTTTAAATGTAAAATCAACTATAACCATTGCCTTTCAGATTTTTATGGTTGGTCAAGATGAATGAGTTATTTACAAAGGTCAGGAAGCATGAACTCTATGCAGACCAAGTAAAGTGAGATGGAGTGATAACTATCTGCCAGCAAGACCTTGTATGAAAAAACTCAACTTCTCAGAAGTAAACATTTGCATAAGACCAATGATTTATAAAAATGTCTATAGAATCTAAAATTTTATAATCACGAAAAAACTATATCAAAGGAAGCCAAATATGTTTACTTCAAAACTAAGGTCTAAGCTTGTTCAACCAAGTTATTTAGGAAACAATATTTGTCAACATGTGTAAGAGTATAGAACAGCCTTAACTCTCAAATCCCAATAAGTGAAAGTTTTGATATTTAAACAAAATAGTAAGAGTGTGTGAGTAGGCCTTTTTCATTTCAAGTTGAGTTAAAATTGAGTTTGAATGAAAACATTCGAATTTTTTTCAGGTTTGAGTTAACTTATATCCATTACTGTATCCATCCTGTGGTCTAAGTAAGTTTTTTTTTATTCATTCTATATATTGTCCACTACCAGCTTGCTAGGCCTGTCGTAATTTAAATAATATGCCTTATAATCTAACTTAAGACTAGGACAGGCACAACATCCAGTCCCCAGCTGTAAATTTATCAATATGAACGGGCACACAAATATTTTCATCAATGATACATTTTTTGACCATGCCAGGAATCAGACCTGGGACCCTTAGCTCAGTAGGCAACCATGCTAGGTGTCAAGACTCCAGTTCTATTAATATGGAAATATATTTGTTTAATACTGGAAATATTTAAAGTTGAATTTTTGTTTTAGATCCATGAATAAACCAATAAAACAATTTTTTTAGAATTGATTTTTTTTGTGAAAATAATTATCATCTAAATTCGGATTTTAAATACATTTAATGTAAATTGTTCAAATTATTTCTTTTTAAATTATACAAAAGGAAATATTGAGGGACTCACTTTTGCTATGAGAAAAAATATCTCAAAATTGAATCAAATTAATTAAACTTGGAGTTTTCAGAAAAAATTGACAATAATTATTTGAGATTTGTAAAAAAAAAAATTAAGTCAGTGACTAAAACTCAAGTTTTTGAGTACTTACGCACCCCTGGAAAAGAGCAATATTCAGAAATAGCAAATTTTTCATTCCAAGTTTTTTTTTTCGCTTGAATACTAGCAAATTGTAAATGTACTAAACATGACCTTTGTGTTCAAGTGATTGTGCACAATTCAAACAAGATTGTTTTGTTTTGAGATTTTTTTCTTTCAGATATTTACACTTTTTTTCTATACATTAGATTAGGCATATAAATAAATAATTAATATGAGGTTGGATGCATGGAATAAGATTAAAATTGTAAATAGTGAAGAATAAAAATCATGGATGAGAAAATCAAGTTTAGAATTTAAGAATCAGAATCAAGAAAATAGAAGTTGGGACAGCTTGGAACCATACTATTATTGGTCATGCTTCTAAGAAGTCCAAACTCATTAAAAGCGAGTACATACTGTCACACTTTCTAAATATATACAAAAATGCATGCATTAACCAAAATAAAACACCTTGAAAGCTGCAGGAATACAAAAGGGTGCAAAGAGTGATATGGAAGGAGAACAGAGTAACGGTAGACTGGAATAAGGAAGTTATAGTACCAGTTTTTAAGAAAAGAGACAGAAAGAGGTGTTCAAATTATATGGGAATAAAGCTGATGCATCACTTACAAAAATATATGAGAAGATTGTGGAAAATAGAATTAAAGGAAGTCGGAGAGAAGAACATTATGGACTTAAGGAACATAGATAGATCTACAAAAGACTTGACCCTCGCTATATGACAGCATATGGAAGGAAGGTACGGATTTGGAAAGGACTAGGTATTAGTAATTATGGACCTTGAGAAGGTTGTATGATTGTGTGGATAGAAATAAAGTCTGGGAAGCAATGGAGGAGGCTGGAGTGTAAAGAGGAGTTTTAATAAGAGTAAACATGAGTTGTGTGTACATAAACAAAGGAGTGGACGGAGTGGTTACAAATAAAGAATGGGGTGAAGTAGGTGAGTGGTCTCTAACCACTAATATTTGCAACGGTGATGGAAATGATCATAAATAAAGTGGCAAGGAAACTCACAGAAGAGGGAATGAAAGTCATGCTGATGATGTGATGGTATGGTGGTGTAAGGAATATCAAGTACAGGAACAGGTACATGAATGGAATGAGGAAGTGAAAAAGTGTGCAATGAAATTTAGCACGGTGAAGTGTGGGTGGTGACAAAGGTACAGTGCGTTAAATATCTTAGATGAATGAGTGAGGTGAAAGAAGAAGAATGATTGAGGGGAAGAGCTAGTAAGAAGATGTCAGCATAGGGAGTTGCACGATAGGTGTCTAAGAGAGCTGCTATGGAGAAGAGAAGTGCCCTTGAAGTGCAAGAGAGTGTTGGATAGGATGTACTTTGTACCCATAGTCACATATGCAGCAGAAACATGGACAATGAATATAAGCGAGACTAGGAAAGTAAAGGCCATGGAAAATAAGTTTGTGAGGAGCCTATTAGCCGTCACAACAAGAAACAAGATTAGGAATGAAGTTATTCAGGTAAGAATTGGGGTACAGGGAGTACATGAGTAGTATAGGAAGCATGGCTGAGATGGTATGGGCATGTAATGAGGATGGAAAAGAGAGGATGCCAAAGAAAATGTTGGAATCCGGCCACTTAGCTGAATACAGATGATGATGATGATGATCTTCCTATAAGAAGCCCCCAAATTCAAAAACAAATTGTTTTTAGATTCTAATATATTAGTTAAAATAGGAACCACATGAATCGAGCCAAGACAGCGAGCAGTACAAATATACACGTGAAGGGGACAAGCGAGAAGGACACTTGACTATCCACAGCTTGAGTCTTAAATTTGAGGTTCGTAGCACCAGACACTTGACCTGGCGGTAGGGGTGAACTCAGTCCAGGAGACACCCACAAAGCCTCGTTCACAGGTTCTCCCATCATGCAATGTTTGTGGCTACTTGTGATTTGAACGGTCACCATCTTGCCTAACAGTTCAGCTTGTAGAGGTACCAACACCTGACAGATATAAAGAAATGAAATAAGGTACATTTAATGCCTTCATATTTACAAATTTTCTAAGGTTTATTCATTTGAAAAATCAATTTAATTCTTTACAGATTATGAAGACATTTAATTACCTGTTCATAAAATTTATTGTGTCCAACATAATGCTTTTTATCATAAGAAAGTTCTGTGACTAAAACTTTCTGAATTTCTCCAACTTTATACTGATAAGGTAGGTAGGACTGGAACAACTCAAAAAGTTCCTTTGTTCTTTTTTTTACCTGAAAAATTAAATAATTTATTAACAGTGAATTTAGGGCTATACTAGTACATTTTTAAAGCACCTATTGGTGATACTAAAATAGATTATTATATATTTAAGTGAATTCTGTTTGAAACATAAAATTTATGAATATTTTAATTCTTTAAAAAAATTAATTTTATGTTTGAAATAGTTTTAAGAAAAAAATTAACTCACATAATACCTCTGAGAGATTGTAAGGGTGAGTTTGAAATGTATTATTAAAGTGATGAGAGTAAAGGCAGATCAGAGTTTACGAGTGCAGCAGACAATAGTAATCTTGAGGGCAATACGGGTGCTGCTTACTTGGAAGATAAAAAAACATCCACATACTGCACTAAAACAATCCTCGATTATCTTAAAATATAATGTTGTAATCCTGTTAAAAAATTACTTTATTTGTTAGAAAAAGGCTAGATTTATGTTACTAACCATTTTCTTTGATCTTAGAACTGCTACATCTTTAATGAAACACCACCAATGAATATGAGCTTATTTTCTCTTTATATTAACCTTATTTTAGATTATAAAATTATAATATAAGAGTTTTAATCCTATGGAAACATGTTGATTCCTATCACTTCCATTTTGGTATTAACCTTATTTTGAAATAACAAACTCCTTCCTAAATAACAGCAGAGTTCTGGATGTATGCAATACGTCTCAGCACTTTGGTAGGTGGTCCCCTTAAGCTATAATTAATAATGATAATAATAACAACAACCAGCATCAGTGTGGCGACAAAGATATTAGTGTTCAAAGTCTGGTTAGATGTATCAAGGGTGGTTTTTCCTAAATGGTTTAGCACACTCTCTACATACAAATTTATGGATACCCTTCCTTTATAATTTTACCTTAACCATCCCTACCCAATTAATGTTAATATGCTGATAACTAGGGCTCTGCGAGTACTCGTATTTTGAGCTTGTCGCTTAAGCTCGAGCTCGAAAGTTTTGTAGGCTCGTCATTTTTGAGCTTCTACTTGATGTACTTAATAATAAATTTTTAAAACGCAATAGTAAGCATAGTCTATTTAATTGAGATAGTATTGGCATTTCCACTTATAAATCATTTGGTTGCTTAACAAACTGTTAAAAATTAATTTCAATTTTAACATTAATAATGCAATAAGGCTTTAAAACCACTTTCGAGCAGTAAATTTATTCAATATTGTCGTCCATTTTTAATTATACTTTATTGAAATTGTTCACGGTAATTGCCATGACAATGCAATGAAAATAAAAATAGCTTAGATTACTAAATAATTGAATGATTCTTTTTACTATTTTTACCCGGTCCCTTTCTAAAATAATAATTTGTGTTAAATTAAAATGTAATATCAAAAATATCTTATATTAAATGTTTTCAAACTTACTATATTTAAAACTTGTATTAATTAATAGGTTTAGATACGACACTATGGCTAGTTTAGTTACTATTTAGTTATAGAATTATGTTGTTTAACCTGTTTAAAATCAATACATATTTTACCAAACTTACCACATTTAAATTAAAAGAGAATGTATTATTTCATATTGTTTGCTAAAAATATTATTTTAGTGATGTTATTTTTAATTTTAAAGTATCAGCATCAACTTTTATAACCATTGAAAATTGAAGTGAAGTAAATTTATCAATAAAATAATGTCTAACGAGATCCTGTAAAACGCGCATGTTCAACTGGGCATAGAGGAATGTAAATGGAACATAAGACATGATAATGCACAATTACACTAAGGAATAATAAACGAAATATGAAACACGTTAAATTTCTAATTGTTTATGATTCTTACATTTTCTTATACGGTAAATTAAGTTACTGAAGCATATTTTGGGGAAATATCTTATTAAAATGTCAATTTTATTAACTTTTTACAAAACGATGTAGAAACACTCCACAATAATGTAAAGTGATAGTTAAAGAAGCCAACCTGAAAAGATAGTTAGGTTAGGCTTAGATATAAACAAACCCACTTCTCTATTTCCTTTCTACACTTTTACACTTCCCACTTCTTCAAACTTCCACAGCTGCACATTGTTTTGAATTTTAGTACATATTTATTTTTCATATGAAGAGAAAAGTTAACCAACATAATTCTATGACTAAATAGTAACTAAACAAGTGCTAGTTTTGTAGCTAAACGTATTAATTAATAAGAGTTTTAAAATATTAAGTTTGAAAACATTTAATATAATAACATATTCTTGATATTACATTTTTAATTGAACATAAATTATTTTAAAAGGGGACTAGGTAAAAGTATTAAAAATAATCATTCATTCATTTAGTAATATACTTAGTTATTTTTATTTTCATTGCTTTGTTATGGCAATTCAAGTAAACAACTTCAATCAAGTATAATTCAAAATGGATGACAATATTAAATAAATTTAACGGTCGAAAGTGGTTTTAAAGCTCTATTACGTTATTAATGTGAAAATTTATATTAATTTTTAACAATTTGTTAAGTAACCAAATTATTTATAAGTGAAAATGCCGATATTATCTCAATTAAATAGCCTATGCTTACTATTGCTTTTTAAAAATTGGTTATTAAGTACATCAATTAGAAGCTCTATTTGACAAGCCTACAAAACTTTTGATCTCAATCTCGAGCTTAAAGGACAAGCTCGACTCAAAGCTTGAAATCTGAGTACTTGCAGAGCCCTAATTGTTCACCTATTGTGCAGAAACATGGACAATGAATGTAAGAGAAACGGGGAAAGTGGATGCCATAGGAATGAAGTTTGTTAGGAGAATGTTTGCTGTTGCGAGGAGAAACAAGATTAGGAATGAAGTTATCCGGTAAAGAGTATGAGTACAGGGAGTACACGAGATAGTAGAGGAAGTAAGACTGAGATAGTATGAGCATGTAATGAGAATGGAAAAAAAGAGGATGCTGAAGAAAATGTTGGAAATGAAGTGTGTAGAAAAAAAGACTGCAACGAAGGCCAAGAAATATAATGGGATGAGCAGATAACAGAAAGTGTTCAAGTGAGAGGAGAAGAATGAAAGAAATTATAGGTTGAAGAGTGGTGTAAGAATAGAGGAAGATGGAGGCGTTTTATTAAACTGATCCACCCATAGGCTGGAAACAGTTGATGATAATGATTTCTACTTACAAAATACATTACTGAGAAAAACAAGACAGCACAACTTATGTAATTTGATATAGGTCTAGTTTAATGTGTTTATAATAATTATTCAATATTGGTAAATAGCAAGTTAAAAATGTCTGCAAAAAAAAAGTCAAAATATAAATCTAGTGAAATGTTAATACTTCTTGTGTAGGTATCCTGGGCATGCGTGCAGCTGGTGTCCCAGGCCGAGGATAGAATTGGTTGACGAAAAGACTGGGGAATTTATTTTTATGACACAAGCGCAATGTTTCTTGAAAGTCTTCTTCTGTTTCTGTAGGGAAGCCGCAGATTATATCTGTTGCTATGGTGACACCAGGTACTCTACCATAATAAGGATGGAATAGAATGTAAAATGTTATTAAAAATATCAATATCATATATTTTGAGTCAAATTCAAAATTTGTTTATGAAAATAACTTAACAAAGATGCAACTAATGAAACATTTCCCTAAGTTTTTACTTCAAAGTTAGAACATAAAATAGACTATAAAGTATATGCACATTTAGAAGTTGGCATTAAATTTAATGATAGCATAAAAATGTAAGACATTGCTAAATTATCTCACATATAATTTCAAACAAACCATATAAAAGTAATTTTTATGGATAGTGACAAATGGACAGAAAAAGAAATGATTATAGTTTTAAATTAGAATTAAAACTATAATGTAGAATGTAATAACAAAGTAAATCAGAGGCTTTTGTGTGGTTGTCAGGGAAACAAAATCATTTTAAAAAAAGTTGTATTTTTTTTATTCATAACATTAGAGATATGAAAAACAAAATAGCATTTGCAAGTGGCCCAAAACACCTCTTTTTTACCAGCTTATTTTCAATTTAACTTAAATTGTACATTTTAAATTAATCAAATATTCAAATTTGTAATGAGATTCAAAAGAAAATTTAGGATTCTAATTTGATATTCTGATTTGAATTAAGATATTCAAGTTTGATAAATATAAGATTCGACCCATATCTAGTTTTAAATCAATGTATTTACTATCTAGTAAATATTATTTCAGCAAACTTGTCTTGATGATAAATATTTATTGTTGTGTATTTCACACGATATTTTGTCAGTATGCATAATATTTCAAGTACACAAAAGCAGTACTTCTTAGGTTTCTTTAGTAGCTCTCCATGAATAACTTTAAACTTTTCTTAATTTTTGTACACAAAATAGTTTTCAGGTTCCAATTTTTTTTTCTATAACTATACCTATCTGTAAGGAAGTCTACAACTCTCTGAAAGTCTGAACAACTGTATTCTCGCTTCATATCCGTGAGCACAGCGTCACTACCTGACTGCACAGGAACATGTAAAAAGCTGAAGACTCGGGGGTGAGACAGGATATGAGCCATCTCCTGTAACACGAGATACATCCACTTGGCATGTATACATACTTATATTCAACCACACATGTGAAACAAAATATGTGTAAAGATATGTTTATTTCTCTGTGTCAAAAAGATTTCAACTTAAAATTGTTCACATATTGATCTCCAAATCTTTTTTAAATTAGGTTTGTTGTAGATTCTTTAGAGTAGTAATAATAAATAAGGCTCTACAAAAACAATGGCCAAGTTTATAACAATTTTGAAAAAATATGCTTATAATGATAGGTGTAAAAGAAATAAAAATTATGAGTTTGAGTTGAGTTTTAATATGTGAACAGCAATAAAGTATTTTTTGTTCAATAGTTGGTAGTAGTGACTGCCTTGTATTTTGTAGTGATGATCTGTGATCACGTTGCTGTCAGTTCAGAAATCATCATGGCTACTCGTTCTGTTATGTAGTCAGAAACTCAATAAATATTTCTTTGATCATTGCACTATAGTTTTATTGTAAACCTAGTAACATAATAGATGTTCAAACTCGATTCAAAGATTTTTACTCAGAACTTTTGATTTTTCTCGAAAATTCGGAATTTGATTAAATTTAAATGGATTATTATATAGAAAATTGGGTTCCTCAATATTTTATTTTGCCTAGTTAAAAGAAATTGTACAGATTCATTAAATATATTGAAGAATCCAATTTTGTGTGATTATAATTTTTTTAATACAATAATTTAATCCTAAAATTTTATGTTTTCTAACTAAATGGACTAAATTATTGATCTATTATAGAAATTCGTCTTGAATTATTTCTAGGTTAAATATTGCTTTACATTACTCGAACTCGAAAAAAGCTCAATGTTTTTGTTCAAACTCTATACTAACTCGACTCGAAGTGAAAAATGCCTACTCGCATATCCCTACTTATAATCCTAAAAGAAATCAAAATGTACTCTCCTTATTGTATAAAAAAATTGCAGGATACAGATTAATTCGATTCATTAAAAATTGCAATCCCAGAGACTCAAAAGCACTTTTTATTTAATATTCCTCATTTGAGTTATACGCTTATGTACTAGTTACATTAATGGATTAAGGGATGAGGAAGGTTATATTTATATGAAGTTTACCAGCATTTTCGTGGAAATAGTGTGAAAAATCATTTTGAAAAACTACCCTCAGTACACCTGACCAAGATTCAGACCGTAATCTCCCCAGCATCAGTAATATAGTCTACTACAAGAGTAGCGCCTTGGAACATCTGGTCACCAACCGGCTAGCGGGCTCAATTACTTTAGATAAATAATATTTATGTTTATTTAAAAGTGCTTAATGCATTCTATAATAGTTGAGATTCATGTTGCATAATCTAATGAAAAACTAGTATACCTCTAAATGCTCCAATATATATGGAGGATTTGTCATCCCCACGCGCATCATGCAGCCATCGGGAATCACTTCTACAAGCTGCCATAGCAGCTCTGGCAGGTTTGTTCCTATATCACGGCCATATGTCCCTGTGTCCTCTGAGGTAAGCCACAACTCACAAACACCCTCTTCAAACGACTGACGAGCTCGCTGAACTATTTGATCTGAAAATACAGTTTCGTGAGAGGGTGAATATGAGTTTATTCTTATTTGAGCAAATCAACTAACCTATTGAGGACAAGGTTGAGTTGATTCAGTACCAACCAATTCAAATGGTCTGCTCCATTCTCACTTGAGAGGTTGCAGTTCAATTCAGGTTAGGTGCACCTAAGGCAGGCATGTCAAACTTGCAGGCCGAGGGTCTCATGACCCTCAGGATCCTATCACTAATTTTATGAGGCCTGCAGACCTTGTGATGAACCAACATGCAATACTAACTTATTATTTTTATAAACGTTGTAGGAATACAATATTTGGGAAGTTGAGGAAATCGGCCATATGGGGTTGGTTTTACAAATTTGTACTCTTTTCAACAGGGATCAATTCTTGAAAAGTTGTTGAATTTGAGCACCAAATATGTGCAATATTTAGGAGTACATACGTATGTTACCATTGGTTTTTTCACATTAAAAGTTACAAAAAGCAAAAAGTCTTGGCCTAAGCAGAAACATTTTTTAAGAACTATTAAAGTGACATTGGCACAATATTTAAAGACCAGCAAATCACATTATTGCTGCAAATAAAAGGTTTTAAATTTCTGGTAAATATATATACATAATTATATATTGTATATCTATTTGGGTTTTTAATGTCCAATGTGGCCCTTACGATCAAACGAGTTTGATACACCCACCCAAAGGTGATTGTTCCCCAGCATCTCCTTATGAATGATTTTGCAGATCTTTAAAATTCCCCTTCCCTAATAAAAAGAATCCGTGTTAATTTACAGATGTGTCATTGCTCTTTATCATATTCATTAATATTGAAAGCACCAATCTATGAATTCTCCACCTACAGTTGTTTCTGCATGCACTCCATCTTCATGCGATCTAAATTTAGTTTTAGTGGAAATAGGTGGACAATGTTAGGAAAAGTAATGTTAAAAAAACTTTTTTTTTTAAATTAGCAGTCACCTTCATATGTCACAGTTGTTGGAAAGTGAGCCAACCATAATTAAAGCAAGATAAACAAACATACATCCGAATTATTTTTTTCGATCAATTATTCTTTAACTGCTAAACTATCTTGTTTTGTGTGTTTCTTGTAAATATTATAGCCTTTTATAAGATTATAAAATATTTTAATACGTTACTTGTAGCTTTGTGTAGCCTTAAGGGTTTTAATGGTAGTCTTTCAATGTTGAAACCAGTTGCGTATTCTCTAATCGAACATTAGTCATTTGTACACAATAGTTTTTCTTCAAATGAACTAGCCTCGACAAAAAATACTATCAAGTATTCACATTCACAAGGTATGTCATTGCATACAACACACTACATAAATTAGAAACTACAGATTTTCTTCTTTCTGGTCCATATGAACAACATGGTTTTCTTTATCAGCCAGCATTTGTATAGTTTTCATGCTACACTGGGCTCGAATAACACTAGAAAATTTTACAAAGGATATTATGTGAGTGATTATTTAATTATTATACATTAAGGTTATAGTTACTCTATGGCAGGCGTGTCAAACTCGTTTGACCATTAGGGCCACATTAAACATTGAAACTAATTAGGGGGCAGCATTTTAGAATGTTCATTATTGTCAGCATCTAAAGTGGAAAAATCTCAATTTTTAAATCCTTACTACAAACAACTGCATGGTCTCATACATGTTCCTTAACCCAGCTCATGGGACACTAGAGGACGAAAGCTTTCTCTCAGTCCACATGGGTAGAGCTTAACAGATGCTTCCACGTAGCAAGAGTGGGCAACGACATCAACATTGTGCCGGCTTAAAAGCTGCAGTAAGGTCAGTGGCGGCTAAGTTCTGTAAGAACCCAGGTACGTGTGGTATACCACGTCCACCTGAACAGGGTTACATAGCTTTGTAGCTAGTAGCTGACAGCAGCAGTATCAGGATCGACTCGAGGCATAGAGCAAATGATGCTCAAGATGGTTCAAGATCAAACAGCCATTGGTGTCACCACATGGAATGGTAGTTCCCCGAGGTACTGTGGTGTGGATATAAAGAGAAAACTTCCACACTAAATGTATCTTGGCGAGCCCTTTTGACACAGGAACAAAACCAATTATAGCTCTTCTTGGGGTAAAAAAAAATTCCAGAAGTAAACCAGTCCTTTTTTGGATCTCCGGTTGGGAAATATTTCAGGGGGAGCGATCAACAAATAGCAATCCATAAAATAAATATTTCCCTTTCAGCATAGGAACATGGAATGTGAGGACAATGAGAAGGACTGGGAAATTAGAAATGGAAAGGTGTGATGTGATTATTGCTGGTTTAAGTGAAGTCCGGTGGAAAGAGTGCAAACAAAGGAGTGGCAATAGTGACCAAAAATGTTGTGTAATAAAGATAGATAGATTAATGTTTTAGAAAGTAAACGCTGAACCAGTGGATATTTTGATAGTACAAGTGTACATGCCAACAACCGACCACGATGATGTTGAGGTATAAGAATTATAAGATGGAATTGAAGTAATTATTCAACATGAGAGAAGAAGTAAAGTAGAAACCATCATCACGGGTGATTGGAACAGTGTGGTCGAAGAAGGACGGGAGCGAAATATCATAGGGACACATGATCTGGGGAAGAGAAACAACAGAGGGTAGATACTCAACGAATTATATTTGTAGAGTGGCCTGGTGGTGACAAACACCTGGTTCAAGAAAAGAAAGACAAAACTCTACACATGGAAGAGCCCAGGAGACAACAGCAGGTACAAATTAGACTACATCCTTGTCAAACAGCAATTCAAGAATGGAGTGAAGGATGTGAAGAGATTGCCAGGTACCAACATTGATTTGGACCATAACCTACTTGTGGCGTACTTTGAAACAAGACTCGAGAGGACCAGGAAGATCTGCAAAAGAAAACTTCGGCATGACTTGGATAAATTAAGAAGCAAGAGTGAAATTGGGAGGTATTCAATAAAATAAAACTTAAGTGAGGTGACAGAAGAGAGAATAAGTGCAGAAAGGAAGTGGGATAGTGTTAAGAATATTTTTTGAAGGTGTTAAATGACAATGTTGGAAAAGTGCAGAGGACTGCATGAAAGCCCTGGCTCAATGATGTTCTATACATATCCAAGGTGGCTCTAAAGAAGTAGAAACAAACCAAAAAATGAAGTGACAATAGAACCATCGGCCTCATCTCTCATGTGAGGAAGATTGTGTCAAGAATAATCAACAGGTGACAGGAAAAGAAAATAGAAAGTATGATGGAAGAAAACCAATTTGGATTCAGAAAAGGAACCAGAGATTTTATTGGGATGCTGAAAATAATTTCAGAGAATGCTAGACGTTAAGGAAGAAGTCTACATTGGTTTTATTAACTGGCAAAAGGCCAGTGAAATGGAAGAAACTAATGGAAATACTCAAGAAGATCAGCATCAACTGGAGGGACAGAAGGCTAATTGCAAACCTTTACCAGGGACAGCGAGTGAAGGTGAGGCTGAAGATGGAACAACCAACTGTCTATAGATAGGAAGAGGGGTGAGCCAGAGATAATGTTTGTTTACCAGTCTGTTCAACTTGTATGGAGCTTGGCTGTTCCAGGAAGCCCTGGAGGGACGTGGCAAATTCAGGATAGGATGATGCGTCTTCCACAATACAGTAAAATAAGCCGATGATCTAGCATTACTGGCCAAAAATAAAGAAGAGATGAAAGAAATTATTTACCGTTCGTGTAGGTAGGAAGAAAATATGGCATGAAGATCAACATTGAGAATTTAAAAGTGAAGGCAATTAAAAAAAAAGGCTGAAAATTAAAATTAGAAACCAGGACTTGGAAAACATAGCATTTCAAGTACATGGGAAGTCTGCTGACAAAGGATGTCTACTGCACCAAGGAAATTAGGTTGAAGAATATCATGGCCAAGGAAGTTTTCAATGAGAAGAGGTCACTGCTGACCAGCAAGTTGAGTTTGGAACTGAGGAAGAAACTGATGAAATGCTACTGTATGGAGCAGAAACTTTGACTCTTAGGAACATAGAAAAGAAATACTTGTAGATCTTTTAGCTTTGAAATGCGGTGCTGGAGAAGACTTGAGAAGATCAGGTGAATAGACAGGGTGACAAATGAAAAAGTCTTAAGAAGAGTGCATGAGAAGATAACCATTTGGAATGTGATTCTTTGGTACAAAGAAAACTGGATTGGACATATCCTTGGGAGGACCTATTGTAAAGTGGTCAGGGTTTTAGGCCCTTAGCTCTCAACTTTCATTTATGAAATTATATTAGTTTTTCCTTTAGTTTACATATTAATACAGTCAAGCTACTGAGAGTACTAAACTGATAAATACCTTGTTCTTTTCCATTCATCTAGGCCTAATTTAACTATCTTTATTACTATACGGGTTACACTATCTTCTGTACCACATCATAGAAAGAAAGGTTGAGGGAAAGAGGAGGAAGGAGGATTCAAATAAATTCTGAGAGCTCAAGTAGGAGGCAGAGGAAGGGCGCATTGCTGGTATAAGTTCATTGACAAAACAAATGGACCTGTCATAAGACAGAATACATAATAATAATTATGACCAAAAGATAAACAAGATTACCGAAAATGTTAAGATTTATCCTATATTTTTTTATTAAAATATTTGAAACTTTATATTTGCAGAAAGTGTGTGAGTGGCTTTATGTCTTGTGTTAAAATAACGTTCAAAATATATCACACAATATGTGTATCGGTGAAAGTGATTGCTCAGGTATTTGTTCCTTTTCATGAGTGAGAACCTAATTGTTTGCTGACAAATTTTTCATATATTTGGTGTGCAAATTTAACCATTTTTGGGGATCGATGTCTGGTGAAGAAAAGTAAACTTTGGCATACCAACCTTACTTGCTAGACTTTCCCCAATAATGCCAATTTATAAATGTCACAATCTCAAATGTTTTAATTCTTACAATGTATATAAAAAGATGGATCAGGCCACATTGTTTGTCGATCCATCCAAAGGCCTATGGGCAGCAAAGTATCATTAATTGGGCCACATGCGACTTATTGGTCACAAGTTTGATATACATGCTCTAAGGCATTAGGCATTATGACGATGAATGTAAACTAGTATTTTTGAAGTCCAACCGCACTTTTTATGAGAGTATTTAGTACGATAACTAAAATGTAAGAGGTAACCAGACACACTGGCTCAGATGAGAAATGTTTATGTATTCTTATGGACAAAGCTGTGGCTCACTTTTATCTATTCAGATTATATTAAATATCTTGATGTTTTATTATTTAAGTAGTTACTAAAATCTACACAATGAATTTTTCATTTATAACTTTTTTTAGTCAAGATTAAAATCTAGATTTAGAATTTATTTATATTCATCCCAAAAATGCTTGATTAAAAATACACAATTTTAATAATTGCATTTGACCTAAAAAAAATTACTATACCTTACATAAAAACCCTACCCAGCACTAGTTAGACAATATATTATATAATTTTTATTTGGAATAAATACAATTTAAAAGGAGATTAATATAAACATTTTTCATACTCAAGCTTATAATTCTATTATATTATTTTAATTTTTTTTATTAGAATGAATGGGAAGACTAAGTTTAAACTAAAATTATATATCTAAAAAATAAATATAAGTCTACAGTGTACAATAATTGTCTTTGAAAAAAATTCCCGTTTTCAATCTTGTTCCTATGGGAAATTGATATTTCACACCCAAAAGTTTCCCAAAGTCAAAATGTCATTCCCGCACAGGCCTAATCATATTAAATTTAAATATGTTTCAATTATAAAGAAGGAAACAAAAGGAGCAAATAACAGTAAGTGTATGAGTGAGGTAAGAATAATGGAAGCAAAGGAGGAAGAAAAAAGTAATATAGAAGCATTTAACTAAACTGACATTGCCACAGTCTGTAACAATTTATGGTTAAAAATAGATACAATACTGTTGCAATGGCATAAGTAAATTAAATTTTATTAAATCAGTTTTTAGGAGAGCTGATATTTGTGTGTGTGTGTGTGTGTGTGTGTATATATATATATATATATATATGTACACTTTATTTATCCTGAAAGGTAGCAAGCTTACCTTGCATGGTTCCACTATAAGATAGGTCATAGAGTAATTCATCAAGGTATGACTCCTATCTTTCAAGGTAAACAGAGTGTACACATGTACTTACACTAACAGTCACAATTAAAAGGTTGTCAGTGTTGTTTAGTATGGTTTTTCAGTGATGGGATGGTCAGGGTTTAAGACTTGATCAGGTCTAATGAGTGTTTTTCTCAAATGGTTTCCCACTCTCCTTCTATGCACATGTCGATACATTTCCCCAAACTTATATCTTCCTCATCCCTGTTCTGTCAGTGTAAATGTGCAAGTACTATAGATAAGTAGTAAGGTGAGATTAAGGTGAGATTAAAAATAAAGTAAACATGTTTTTGTTGTGCCATGTCTTATTATTTGTTCAGGTTGTACACATATGTGTACCAATTACACTAATGAGTTAGGGATGAGGAAGGTTTAATTGAAAGGAAGTATACTCACATTTGTATGGTGGGAGATAATGGGAAACCATTTTGGAAAGAAAAAGAAACCTAAGTATGCCCGACCGGATTTCGAATCCCAATATCCTTTCATCAGTAGCCTACTCTTGCAAGAGTGACGCCTTCGACCAGCCGACCATCGAAGCAGGTAGTATACATGTTAACAGTCTGTCTCTGAACTAAACCATTTACCTGGAGGATAACTTCCTAGTTCACCACGTGCGTGTTTTGTCTTACAGTATGTGCATTGGTTCAAACAGCCTGTGTTAATAGGGATGATCTCAATCAGAGGGTTCTTGCGAACTTTGGGCAGCAAGAGTGATGCCCCTCCAGCTTTCCTCCTCCCATCTTTCTTCTGGCCAAACAATCGGACAGTATGACCTAGTTCACCAAAACCAAATTTATAATAACTACTTCAAACAAATTTTTAGACCAACATAAAAACAAATTATAAATTAGAGTTGGTTCAACCCCACTATTTTACGAATTTGAATCTCAAATTTAACTTTGAATCCTGCAAAATCCAACTCTTGGAAAAATTATTAAAATAACAGGAAATATAAACATAAAATACAAATAGTAGCTAAATGTTAAGATTCTTTATTATAATTAATAATTCATTACAACATTCATAAATTAAGTTAAGTAATAAATTATTGGTCTGGGGCCTGGTTGTTAAGTTCATCATGTAATTTTAATTGGTTGTGAACCACCAATCAGCAGTATTAGACCTCAAGACAAATTTCACTTGAAAGATTGAAAGGTTTTTTTTTCATTATATGAGTCTCAAATCCTAACTTTTCTTGAATCCTCAAATCTCGAATATCCTTAAGAATTATAGGGATTTGAGGGCCCCATACCTACTAAGAATATAGTGTAGAAAATATTTCAAGAGACTAAACCCTGATGTCAGTTTATTTTCACTTTTTAAAAACAACACAGGTAGATATTGACTTAGAAATGTACCTACACGTTTTATCCAAATAATAATTTAATAACTCACTTCTTTACACATATACGAACATATACATTCACACATGTAAAGTAAAGTGCACATAGAGCGTATTTAATACACTTGCTGATTGACACCTTATGCCGGGATCACTATCAACTTAACGTTCACCTAATGTTTATCATCATCCTCCTACGTTTCTGCCTCTGTGGGTCGTCTGGCACATCCTTTTCAATTCCTGGAGATCTTTCAAAAATTCTCCCTCGTCCATGTGTCTCCAGTTAGCTTCCATGTCCTGCCCTTGGTCTATCCATCTTGTTTGTGGTCTTCCAAAAGGTTTTCTAACCTTCTCTTTGTTCTGTAAGGCTTTCTTAGGCATTCTGTCCTCCATTCTTATTACATGACCTAGCCACAGTAAACTTTTTCTCTTCAGTGTCTCTTCTAATGGTATAACTTTTAAATCTTCCCTAATTATTTAATTTCTTACCCTGTCTCTTCTTGTTACAATCTCAATGCATCTCAGGAACCTCATCTCTGCTGCCTGCAATCTACTTAAACCTCTCTTCATCCATGTCCAGCTTTCAAAACCGTGATGTTCACGTAAGGGTATAATCCGAATAGATAGTAAAACACGACGTAAAAACAAAATTATGTTACATAACATTATCATAAAGTTAACTTAACATTCATTTAACTTTTAGAGTTGTCCAGGGGAGAGTTTTTTCTGTTACATGAAGCTTAAGTGAACGGAACCATGTGTTCTAGCCAAGTGAAGGGAACCAGGTGTTCTAGCCAATCATTTTCCGAGCCACGTCAACAGGTCTATTTATTACTTCATTTGTTTGTTTATGGTAATAAAACGATTGCTTCAGTAAAGTTTTTCAGTGTCTTGTGAACTCTAAAAGTAATAATTTCTTGTTTCTCCTTATTTTATAGCTCAAGTAAGGCTCTATTGGAAGGGATTTAAACCTAATCAGCCCTTAAGTTTTGGGTTTAATTTTAGTAAGCAACGCGCCTTGATGGCGTAGTTAGTTAATGTGCTGGTTTCGTGTTGAGCTAGACTGCCGAGGACAGGAAGATTGAGGTTCAAATCTCACTCGGGTGAACTGGGCGTGGTTTTTCCTAAATTATTTTCCACTCTCTCTTCTTGCAAATGCAAGTTCACTTCCTCTATACTCAACCTTCCCAATTCCTTACCCATTAGTGTAATTATTACTTAAGCGTATAGCCCCGACGGGTAGTAAGATGCATATAGCAAAACTTTTTTTTCAAATCGTCCAAATTCAATGTAATTATGTGTTTTGCTGGAGTTGTTAGGCTCAATATGTTAATCCTTTTCATACACTAGTTTATTTATGCTAAATGAGAGTTAAGTGAAAATTTAGTTGATTGTTGTAATGTCCCTGATTTGACCCTAAAGAATATTTGAAAGCATTGACAATATTCTCATCTTAATTAATTTATATATTTTCTTTTTATTTGAATTATATATTTTATAACTTGGCGCTTAAAGCACTTCTTCTCCTAAATTATTCAGATATAATAGTTACCAGATTCTAACTAGGAAATTACTAGTTATTTCTTGTTTTTAAGTTCACACCCTGAAGGTAGGAGACATCAGCTACTGAAACTAACTTCAGTGTGTGACGTAAAGTTGAGTCAAAACTACAATGTTAAAGTTTTTTTTAAATTAACTTCCTGCTCTCGAACAACCCAGAATAATGTAGGTGTTTAATTTGAGACAGTTTCCGGTTCTTAAACATTCTAGTATAAGTTCTATTGGACTGAGATATACCAAACGAGTGTTGCAATCTCAGAGCCACTGTGGCATCAGTAATTGTTATGGGCAGACGTATGCTCGCCCTTTATAAAACATGATCTTTTTCTATAAAATTTATCAATAACTGTCAATGAATAAACTAATATCAACTTTATCTGACATTTATTTATATCACAAAAAGTGAAGCCTAATGGAGGGGAGTGTTAGTAACTATTAAGTAAGATAGAAATAGGCGCACAACATGGAACGAGCTAATCAGTGAGGTTACAATTGGCGTCCAAACGAGGGGCCCGTTACGAGGGGTATTACAAAGGGCATCCCAACTAGGGACAAGCCACGAAGATGTTACAATAGGCGCACAACGTAGAGGCAGTTACAAGAACGTTACAATTGGCGCACAACATAGGGGCCAGATATGAACGTTACAATTTGGTTCCCAACTAAAGGGGCGAGATATAGATGTAACATCGTAATCCCAGAGTTAGCTGGCAAAACACGGGTTGGTTCATATTTAGGATTTTGGTAGGAATAAACTTTTATAAAATACAAATTTGTTTTGTTTTAATCAACAATATTGTATTATTTATTAGTATTATTTTACAGGTATTAATAATATCCAACAAATGTAACAGCTAAAGATCACATGACTTGTCGTATGAGTACTGTTTGTTAAAATATAACAAATAACTATTCTAGCTGTCAGATAAGTTACTTCCTAAGAAAATTGAACTGTACAAATATATGGAAATAGAGTGATAAATTTGTTTATTAGTTTGTATTTATATGGTTATGATGAGAATAGCCATGAGATGCAAATTATATGAATCACCAGCCCTTATATGGATGTTAATTTAACACTCAAAAAATTAGGATTAAAATAGATAAAACAAACAATGGAATACTTTCATAACATTTTATTCAAAATGGTGCATACAGTTTTTGAGCATTGTACTTCTGCCTAAACGAAAAATCCATCTTTAGAAATTTGATTTTATTTTCTTAAACTACAATCATGAGTATTTAAGCTACCCAAATATATTTAAAATCCACTATACATTGGGAATAACTAACCTTCATCACATTTAGGCCTACATCTACAATTCAGAACCAATATAATGTACTAGAATACAGGCCTATATTTGTAACGGTAAGAATGTACTTACCTTTTAATGTTTCCTCAACCACCTCTACAACTCTGTCTATTTGCTGTACTCCGACAACACTCAGTCCCCGGAGGAATTCTGTCTTGGGGGCTCCTTGTGGGACACAGCCGGCAACTACCACAAACTTGCCCTGCTTTTGACCGGCTTCTATCTCATTCCTTAAAAATATGTCAAGCATTGCAAACATTTTTATTTAACATCCAAATGTCAAAAACAAACAAGGTTTTGTTTTGTGTTTTTATTAGTGTCTTACTTCCTGTTCAGATTGTACACATAAATGATAATTACTCAAAATGAGGTAGGGATGAGGAAGGAAGCATTTTAAAGGTGATCTAACTGCATCAGCTAGGAAGGAAGATGGAAAACCATAGATAGCGAAAGCCACCTTCAGTAGATCTGATCAGGATTCGAACCCTGAGCTTCCTGTCTTCAACAGACCAGTCTAACATGAGTGACGCCTTAGGCCAGTCAGCCAATGAGACGGGTAGCACACAAGGATAGGCCCATGGATAAATGTGTGTTTCACATGGAATGTTCTTTTTTTATACCAAAATTTGAAAGGTTTTATCGAAATAGGAGGAAGAATACTTAGTAGTTTAATCATTCATGCATTCCATTGTAACGGGCACATCACATGTATTTGAAATTGAATTAAAATAGTTTGTCACCTCTAAAATATTATTTTATAAGATTCATATAGTTGAGACTATCCCCCTTACCAGTGCAAATAATACATATATTTATACAAAAATTTAAAAAAAAATAATAATCTAGGCTCATTTCATATTGGATGCAAGCATTGAAACTTTTCATGACTTTCTTACACGGTGACTTACCAAGGGTACCCATGTAAGTTTTACAAATGGGGGGCGGATTGGAGTTCCATCTGCCATGGGTGTGGCAGACCACTCCATCCCCCTACTTGGGAGAAAATTTCAAGAATTTAACGTCACGGGAGGGAATTTTAGAGCATCTGAACATAATTTTGAACTATATGAGTTTCTAAGGCCAATTTTCGCAACAAAAAATTCTTAAAATATATTATTATTATTATTAGCACCGCGTCTTACTACCCGTTCGGGTTATACGCACTTACGCTAATGTGCAATGGTAGTGGTGAATGTGAGATGAAATGAAGGACCTACAGTTTAACGTGGAATCCGAACCACGGTGGAGACCTGGCATTCCTCTTAAAATATAAATCCCAAATACACAATTTTATTTTTTTAATAATTATTAATTAAAAAAATTAGATATTAGAAAGTGATAAAGGGGGCTGCAGCCTCCCTTATCACCACCCATTTCTAGGCTCTCGTGTGACTTACTACTACACAAATACAAGAGCTAATATTTATCAGAAACATACATGCAAATACCAAATTTTTACTCTCTAGCAAAACAATCAAATACAAAACACACAGGTGTAGTTCAAAATACCCCCTTGCCATGGTTTTCTCCCATAACGCCTCACTTCTCAGTGCCTTCTTCAGATCCAAATACTGTAGCTAGTTTTAAGCAACTCTACTTATTACTTTCAAAGGGAAATAAGTATGATATAATAGTATCATAAAGTTAATTTGTATAGGAATTCCCAACTAAACTTTATTTAATACAAGAAGAATGCATTTCAAATAGTTGTAATATATTAAATCTTACCTAAAATGATCCTCTGCAGGATTTTTTACAGTACAACTGTTTAATAACCACAAATCTGCTATTTGCTTGTCATCTGAAAAATAAACCATTTATTATATTGTCAACAATTAGTTAGGCCTAATGAGAACTCTGATATAACTAGGGTGTGTTTATTAAATTATATGATTGGGAGGAGCTTGAAAGTTAACATACTAGATTAGTTTCTAAAAGTAAATTGTAAGTATGTAACTAATTTTAAGAATGAGTACCAGCATTACACTTTGCGTGCCCGATGTATTATAATACTTAAGCTAAGTTTAGCTATAATAAGAATAATAATGTGATTCAAACTAATTTAAACATCTTACTCGTTAGCTTGTAGCCATATGCCGCCAGTTGTCCAGCCATATATTCACTGTCTGAGTTGTTGTGGGCACACCCCCAAGTTTTCAAATAAATAGTTTGAGTTCCCGGTATTATGCTTTTCGGGAAAATGTTTTCTCCTGGTTCATCAACTTTGGGTATAATAAGTTCATTATGTTTTTTCCTTGCTCTAACTGTGACAGATTTTTTATTACTATATCTTTCTTTGGGTGTGATGTCTTGAGATGTTATGAGGTCTTCTATATCTTCAATAATTTCAATACAGGATGTAGTCATCTGAAATATGAAACCTATTTATAGTGTCAATTTTAAGGGGAAAATTGTAGGCGTGCATTAAAATAATTGCAAAATGAAAAGAGTAGCCTAAACTTTAATGAAACAAAGAAGCAATTAATATTCAAGTAGAGTTGAATGACAATGGGGTGAGCCTTATCTAAATATTTAAATTTTATTAAATCTACTTTCATATATTTTCTCAAAGCTGTGTGTCCTAAAGTGCTACTTTTGAAAGATGGTGTCAATTTTGACTGAAGATAAAGAGTGATCAATTTGTCCATATTGACTTCATTATATTTATTGATTTCATTTTTTTAAATGTTTTTCCTATGGCAAGACAACTATAACCCCTATCTGACCACTATTTACCTGAAAGGTACAGCCTTAACCCAAGTTACATGCACATAACCCCATCATTAGACACCAGGCATTCCCACTTCTCGTCTCATCAATTCTTACCAAAACAACAATAGTCTGTTTCTACAAGAACCAATAATAAGCTAATTGTAGAGCTTTCCTTACCACCTATCTCAATTGTGAGTCATCCACATGACAATGTACACCCACAATCTGGACACACATGTGGAGATTGGTTTTATGCCTTAAAATAAATGTTTGAGGCTGTATTGTAGAAAAGCTCTGTGGGTAAGTCGACTTTGGTGATCTCAGGGTAGAGGACTTGCCTCAGGACCCAATATTATTATTATTAGCACCACATCTTACTACTCGTTCGGGTTATATGCACTTTCGCTAATGTGTAATGGTAGGGTGATTGTGAGATGAAATGGAGGACCTACAGTTTAACGTGGAACCTGAACCACGGTAGAGGCCTGGCATTCCCCACATTCACAAGTTGTGATTAATACATGTCTTGTCAGAGGTAAAAGAAGGGTTTGACAATCAGATAAATTTGTGCCGGGACCGATGATTGAACCCCGGACCCACAGAACAGAAGTCTGACACCTTACCCCTAGACAACCAGGTCACCTACCGGACCCAATGTTCATGGGTTTAATCTCAACCATGGTCGACATATTTTTCATGAGTTATAAATATCCTTAGCCCAACTTCCTTCAGAGTGGAAAACAGCATATTGGTTGTGGCATTTAAAATATTATTATTATTATTATTTAGCACCGCGTCTTACTACCTGTTCGGGTTATACGCTTTAGGTACTAATTGCGCTAATGGATTAGGAATTAGGAAGGTTGAATTAGAGGAAGTGAACCCGCATTTGTGTGGAGGGAGAGTGGAAAACCATTTAGGAAAAACCACCCCCAGTTCACACAATCGAGATTCGAACCTCGATCTCCTCGTCCTCAGCAGTTGAGCTCAGCACGACTAGCATGTTAGCCAACTATGTCACCAAGGCAGGTCATTTAAAATAACCCTGGAAGGTATGTGAAAATAACTATCCCTGAAAAAAAAAAGGTATGGTCTTTCACTCTCACTCATATAAATTCTTGTGTACTGATACAATCCGTCAGTTCAGAAAATAATCGTTCTAAATAAATAACAAAATAAATTATATGATTAAACTATATGTTTGGATTAAACCAGAAAAATCCATTAGTTTGATATAAAATGAAATACAATATAATTAAAATCTTTACACAAAATTATACTCTTAATATTTAATTTGAGAGCAAAATAAAAGAGAAGCTAAAGCTAAATTGTTTGTAAATACAAAAATATTAATTGCAGGTCCACAATTGCTCTAGTAATAAATTATATTCAATGGGGAGGTTGAAAGAAAGTAAGCAGTATTCTTAGGATACAAAAATATAGGACATATTTGAAAAATGTATAGGACACTTTCAACAAGCCCGCCCTCCCCCCTCTCCTCCCGACACTTTGAGAAACAATGAGGCTCAGTAGAGCCGCAGACTTGTGCTTTTAAGAAAAACAGCTGATTTTTTGTATTCTGCAAAGCACAAACTAGAATAGGTTAATGTTTTAACGCTTGCAGTTTAATTAAAAAAGATAAAAACAAAAGAAAAAATTGTAGGTGCATGCAATAATAATTTTAAGGTTTTTTGTTAATGGCTGTTTTGGCACACTGTTTCATGAAATTAGAGAAGACGATGTAAAGTTTTTTTTAATAATTTTCATGGGTCATCTTTTGATGAGTTGTATATTATTTTTAATTGTTTGCTCCAGAAAAAAAGACACTAACATTTTAAGCCAGCCTAAAGTTTTTTTCAGCCGATTACTGTAGTCATTGCAGCTGATATCTACAATGTTAACACGAGGTGTAACTTAAAACATGGCTTTTCTGTAGTGAGCTATAGCTCACATGCGTGCATGTGAAAGGCTAAATAAGACTCAATACCCTGCTAGTGGTAGAGAGAGCTGGCAGCTGGTTCAGGAGATCCAGCAACTGGCTCACTAGAGCCAACAACTCGCTTATTCGTGCTCGTGTAAATGTCTACATTAGGCACAATGCCTTTTGGTATTTTAAGCTCTTGTGAACAAGCTCAGGCAAGCTTGTTTGAAAGGGGCCTTACAATACACTTCAATGTATGGAAAATTACCAAATTAAAGTATACAAGTAAAACAAACCTTAGCAAACCCCACTCCCCATATAGCAGATATGTTTGAACCGTCTCTCCTAATTTATAAGTTATAAGATAAAATAATTGAGAATGCAGTGAACTGAGGTGTATAGAGCAAGAAAAGGTATAGAAACAGAGAAATACTGGAGTAAATTATTTATGAAAATCATCAGTAGATATTGTAATATTTAATAAGTCAGTCCAACACATCCACAACAGCTATGTTTAAACCTCCATGTTTTACTTGTTTTAGTCTACCTCGGTGGTCTTGGGGTGAAGTGCTCACCTCAGGACCCAATGTTCGTGGGTTCAAATGCAGCTGGGGTCTGCGAATTTTTCTCGGCGGATAAAAATCTGTAGCACAACTTCCTTCAGCGGGAGAGTAAAGCAGTCAGTCCCATGTCATTTGTGGGGCATAAAAGAACCCTGGAATGTATGTGAAAATACCTTTCCCGTCACAATTGGTATGCCCTTTTGCTCTCGCTTATAGAAATTTTAGTGTGTTGATATAATCAGTAGGTTCTGAAAGTGCATGTTAAACACCTCAAATAAAAAAATACTTGTTTTATATTTTTTGTTTAATCCACTCCAAACTATTTTCTTTATTAAATAAGCAACAATTCAAAATAGATATAGGAAATCCAAATGAGCTTAAAATCATAAAAATGGGGTTGTTCACATAAGAGGTTAGTGTTTGTATGGATAGTAACCAAAAAATCTATTTAAAAAAAAGCAATGAAAATAAATATTTAGCTAAAAAATTATAGGATGTATTTAAAAAAATATAGGAAATACAGGACACATGCTGAAAATATAATACATATAGGACAAGTGGGAACCCTGAGTAAGGAAATAAGTGTAATGATTGAACTGCAAAAGCAAAGAACAATGTGATAGGAAAATACTTTTATAAAGTCCATTATTGAGTCCAAACTTCTGAGGTCAAAGTCAGGTATGATATGTCAGTATGACAGACTTTTGGTGAACTAACTTTGCCCCCAACAAAGGTTAGTGTAAGTTGAATTCTGTGTGGGTGAGTGGGTTGACCATATATAAGTTCAATGAATGACAAAATAAGTGAAATTTGTAAATAAATGAAGGTGATATCTGTTAATATGTATTTCCAAGGGTGGAAATATTCTTGCTGGGAATGAGAGGGGAGAGTTCATGGTGACCAAATGTCCTCTATTACCTAATTATTACCTCTTTTTAATAATTTAAATATGTTTGGGAGGATAGTTTTTAAGGCAATACTGGCCAGGTTTTTGACCAGCGAAATTACTTACCAATAACAACCACCAAAAAAATCAGTAATTAGGTCATGTTTAATATTAAGCTACTCTCTTGTTTGGTTAATTTAGATATGGTGTTATTGCCTGTAGGTAAACCTGAATGTTTTCTGGAATTGTCAAAGTGTAAATACAAAATTACAGCCGATATAAAGTGTCAATATAATTTTAAGAACATGTCATGTGAACAATTTTATGGAACTATATTGGTATTATAATACTTACTACCTATTCAGGTTATATGCCTAAATACTAGTTACTCTAATGGGTTAATAATTGTGAGGGTTGAATATATAGGAAGTGAACCCGCATTTGTGTGGAGGAAGAGTGGAAAATCATTTATGAGAAACCACTCCCAGTCCACCCGACCGAGAGTCAAACCTCGATCTCTCCATCATCAGCAGTCTAGCTCAACACAAAATTTGCGCATTAGATAACTATGCCATCAAATCTGGTCAAATATATTAGTATTGTTACTGAACTTTTGAAGAAAATGAAATTAGTTAAAAATAACTTGGGAGATTAATTATGTTTTTAAGATGTCATGTGAATGTTTAATTAAATGCATTTATACATCGACTATGCTCATTTAATTCAATTTCCTATATAATTATTTCTTAGGAATAAGGATTTGGGAAGGAAAATTATTAAAATCAATTTGAAAATGTGTTCTTTTTTTTTTGCCTCCAAACTTAACATAACTTCTTACAAGGGTAGCCAAATTGTGGATCAGTGTCTGTTACAAAAGAGTTGGTTACTTCAGAATATTATTGCTTATTATTTGGCTCTATAATATATAGTTAAATAGGCTCCAGTCATGAAATTTTACAGATTTTTCAATAATATTTGTTGCTGCATCACTTAGGTGAGTGGGCAGAAGTACCTGGGGCACTGCTTTTCCTTGCTTCACACATATAGATTTTTTTTAAATTTCTTTCAACCTTAGTATTTAATAGATAGAAAAGATCTAATTTAAGATTCCAGCTTCTAGGTGCAAATGTTTATGTAAAGAGTCGGGGTGGATACAGGATTTTCATAAGGGGGATGAGAGGCTCAAGGAACTGGGCCAAGAGGAGGTTCCACTTTGGGAAATTCTGACAGAAAAACTCTTCAAAATTTGAGAGTAACTTTGTCTTAAAAAGTATTTATAGTAATAATTATATTGATCATATAACAATTTTACTAATAAAAATTAAATAAATTAAATCTAGCTAAGATATTCATGACTATTTTCTCTGCAATTTTGTATGTGTAAGTTTAATTACGTTATGAATTTATGCCAGTTTATTAACATTTTCAAGAAAGGATTTGTTTGGGTTCTAAGAAAAGGAAAATACTTATAATGATAGAGTTTATTATTTAAAAAAAATACTAACAAAATACTGTACGGTTAGGCATTATTTTATATTTTACTGTATTATAAAATTACTGATTACTTACGTCTACATTAATATTGTAGGCCTATTATTTTATTTTTAAACATACAGTGGCAATGAGCAAGACATATGACATTACAACTGGCACCGTTGTATATTCACAACATTCCTGCATGCTGTCAATTAAAACTCCCGTATCTCAAAAAAAAACTTTTAAAAGAATGTTTGATGAAATTAGACTACACAGCAGGAAGTAATTGAAGAATACTTGGAGGGGAATCGACCTATTGGTAATTACCAGTACACTTAATTTACAATAAAAAAAATTACAGCTGTCGCAAAAATTCAACAGCACCAGTCACAGGAGATTAATTGACAGTACAACTAATAGTGACTATAGCATACATTTAATTGGTTTAATTTTTTTAGTCATTATTGTTTATACTAACTTTAGAGAAAATCTTGTGGGGAACATCCGCCTCTGAAACAGGGGCTACTGCTTGTAAAATGTCAACCCTCTGCGTGCAGTAGATATAGCGCAATGCTCAAAACAGACAGACTCTTCATTTTATTGATAGAGAAAGCCAAAGTTTATTTTTATAATCTTGAATATATTATCAATGGATTCCTTGTGAGTGTAATGCTAGACCAGTATAAATGTGATTTTCAGGTGTTTTAGAGAGAGAAAAAAAACACCTAAAAAGTATTGTTCTTAGGTTTCAGCCTCGAAAGTGTGATGGTGTGGGTTACACAATTTAGTAGTTATAAAACCATTATTGAATAAGATCATTTTGGCTTGCGAGATTGTTAAGTCTGGCAATAGGATTAATTACTAGGCCTAAGGATCCCAGCAAACTTAAGAGAATATGCTAGATTTGAGAGTAATTGTTTTTTAAGAGTTGATTAAATTATATTAATGTAAAATAAGTAATACCATTATTATTAAATCAAATATCAAACAAACATGTATTGTGATTTAGTTAATAGGATAAATGTACCTCTAGGCTTAGCCCTAGGGTAAAATTTGTTAATCCGTTCTAATTGGGAGCAGACGGCCTATATAAAATTCGGATTAAGCGGGAGATTAAGGAGATACAGTATTTTAACAAATTTTAAATTACAGTAATTGAATGAGTTTAATCAAATGTTAATTTATTTGCTGTAATATGTACTTATAATTATTTCTATTTACAAGAAAAAACACTGTGTTGATTACAAAATGCAAATATTAAGCTTTTACTATCAGATATCACTGTTTTTTACAATTCTCTTTTAACTTTAAGCTTGTTAACCAATAAAATATATTTCATAATTTATTTCCCTTCAGATTATCAAGAGTATCAACTACCACGGTTTTACTGTAATTATTTGCTGAGTGCATCGAGTTTTACTTCGTAGATATTAAAATGTTACCTTGACACAATATAATTTTAAAATTTTTATATAAACTAATATACAAATTACTTTGAGTACGGTATTAATTTTTCATAAAAAAAAAATTAACGTCAAACTAGAAACTACGCACCTTTGCCGGCTTTACGCTAGAAAGCAGCAGCTTCAGCGAATGTTTATTTTTACCATAGCCAATTCAATTCAGTTTTCAATGTTTGTTTATTAATATAAATCTCGATAGCTATAATGATTTTTAATTAACATGATATTTGTGTAAAAATTAATATTATTTAAATAATTGAGTGATTATGTTTATGAAAACATTGAGAATTAACAATTAGATAATAATGTTTGTATTTTGTTGACTTATATCAGGTCTGAGAATGGGATAGGTGTAACCATTAATATACCTGTTCTATGGTTGTAACATAAGAAAAAGAATTTCTACCAAAAAGCGTGACCCAAATCTAGTTCATCTTTAGGCCTCTATGTGTCTCTGCTATATTATGGATAGATTGTAAAGCTTTATATAGTAAGCTATTTTCTCTAAGAGTGACGTTTACTAAGCTGCCATCTTTAGTTACTGTTTATTGGAATTTGAAATATTGATACCTGTCTTTATAAAATAGTGATCTATAATATACTATACCGGATAGACAAAAACAAACCCCTTGCAATGGACTAAATCAATACGCTCAAGTTTGTCATCGAGTAAAAAACATATTATGTATTCCTTGATAAGAATGTGGTAAAGAAAAACAAAAAAGTGGGTTCAAATAGGCAATATAAATAATATACTTCTGCAGTGGTGTGTATTACATAGACGCAAGGTACACATTGCATACCTAGAGACAAATAGATACACAAATACAATTACCATTGACAAAAAAGTTATAAGTGTCAGTTTAATCAGTGATATGCTATTATTTGGTATAGAATGTGTTCCTTGTTCTACATACAAAGATAAATGTGTAACAGATTTTGCTTCTTACGACTCTTGTGTAACCAGTCGTCTGCTCACTGGTGTTGATAAGAAGTCCCATGCTGTGACGCCATTTTAGTACCCAGTCACCTACATGTGGTCATCCCTGGTTTGATGATGGCCTCGCGTTGTCATCTTCTTCTTAGATTTTCGTCCACGGCAGTCAGTATCGGTAGAGCATCATCTCGGGGTTAATTAATTAATGGTGGGGGTAGAGGTATCCAGTCGATTT